>JARJHM010000856.1:0-124890 GCA_033356055.1 Carex pumila
GGTTTGAGGAGGATAGAGTGGGAAGGGCATACTACTTAATATTTAATGGGTTGGTGTTTATGCTTAATAGTGCCAGCAGTCTCTAAAAGGGATATGTCAGGAAGAATAATTAATGTGATTCTATTCGTATCTTTAAGCGACCTCTTTCATATGCTTCATTAAGCAGTCGTGGAAAGGAAGTCTAGAGTACGAAATGTGATCGCATTATTTTCTATCCTTAACGTGCCAGAAAGAACGACTAATGTGATTTTATTCGTATCTAAAGAGACCTCTTTCATATGCTTCATTAAGCAGTCGTGGAAAGGAAGTCTAGAAAGAATACCGAATATGATCCCTATTACTTTCTTTTCTTTTAGCAGTATCTCTTTCATATACTTAGCTTTTGTTAAGCAGTCAATTCTTGCAACTGACATTAGACATTCTAGCGGACACGTGAAAGTCGTCTGCTAGAAAGACAACGGTGAGTTCCTTCACAAATCTTTCTTTGACATCACGTTCTTTCACGGTTCCATGAAAGCAATAAATCTAATTTATTCAGTTCATATCAAAGCAGTAAATCTAATTTACTTATATACGGGACCAAGTCAGGTATATTTATTTATCAGTTCCTAATTCTTTATTTTGCAGCTATGCTCAGTTCTTTATTCTATACCGTTTAAAGCATATAAACAGTTTACATGTTTTTAAAACAGATATTCTTTTCGTTCCATAAAGCAATTTGGTAACGTGACAAAGTTCCTTTTCGGCCAGCCATTATGACATGTAAAAGGGGCTCCCAGGAAAGATTGGGGTCACGAGGACCACTTAGACTCAATCTTTCCTAGACAGAACCATCTCCTTTACGGTGTGTGATCGGCGTAAAGCGCAACGCAAGTTTCGGTACGCTTGGGAGCGTACCTTTTAAACCTCGGTTACACCTTCCGATTAGGGTTGCAAGTGCACAACCTTATCGAGGAGTATAATCGGGTATCGATCCACAGGGACGGTTTCTTTATCTAGAATTTTACTTAGCTTAGCCAAAGACTAGAAGTGAGAAAAAAAGGGTTTTTGGTGTTTAATTTTCCGAAAGAATCAACTCAAGCAATCACACAATGATATAGAATAGTAAATGTGCAAGAAAAGGTATAAACTGTGTTTTGATTTGGGATAAAAGGTGTTTCAAGGGTTTCAGACTTCATCTCTGATTTGCCTCTAGTGGTACAGCCCTTACCAAGTTGGTACGGCCAGGCCGCACCAACCTAGTAAGACCAAGCCGTATGGGGCTTGGTACGGGTAGGCCGCACCACTCTTGTAAGGGCCGTACTGGTTTACCAGAACAGAGCTTACAAGTTCGAGTTGATGCATTTCTTGCTGGTACCTCGTATTAAACTCTTGATAAAGGTTCAATTGACCATACCTAAGGTTCCTAAACCTCAACTCTCGTTTGTTGGCTCAAGATCTAGGTTTTGGAGTCAATTCTTCACCTTTTAGGGTTTCTAAACCTCAACTCTCGTGTTTTGGTCCAGATCCTCTAGTTGATTGATTGGAGATCTAAGGTAACCTCTAATCTGTCGATTAGAGGAGAATTCAACCTTTCGGCTTCAATTCGATCAAGTCTACCTAAAGGGATTGGTTTGGTTGAGAGAAGGCAATGGTCACATGACCTTGTTAGGGTTGATCTACCACTATAGGCACACCACATGCAATCACAGAAACACAAAGCAATCAAAACAAGCAAATTCACAATCAAATCAATCACAAGAGTTCATACAAGATCCAAATCAAGAAAAACAACACAAATCAAGAAAATCCATCTACAAACCCTAGAAACGAAAGTCTACTACTCACAAGTCATGGATCTGTCCAGAAATACAAGAAAAGAGATAGAGAAAGTCATGAAAGAACTAGATTGAAGATCGGGAATGGAGAAGGTGTAGATCCGTCGATTCTCGCCTCTTCCTCTTCCTTGATCTTCTCTCCTTGCTCCTTTGCTCTCTTTCTCTCTTTCACTGAGCTCTCAATCTGGAATGAAGTGGCCTCCCGAAAATGGAGAGATCCCCCGCTATATATAGCCTCGGCCAAGATTTGAATTCTGTCAGGCGGCACCTATGTACGGCCCGTACCAAGGTGGTACGGGTAGGCCGTACAAGATGGAAGGGAGGCTGGATCGGCTAAGCCTGGTAAGGGCCGTACCAAATCTGGTAAGGGCCGTACCAAGTCTGGTAAGGGCCGTACCAAGCCTGGTAAGGGCCGTACCAGAGAGTCCAAAAACGCCGTTTCTTCGTGTATTTTGCTCCAATCCTGCAGAAAACAAACAAACTCTCAGCAGTACCAAATTCTAAAGATATATCAATGAAATGCACGTGATTTTGACAATTTAGAACGTGAATTTGGTACGAAATCAAGTCAAATATAGGCTAAATATGCGAGGTATCAGTGTGGAAATGACAGTTCTTACTAAGGTACTTTATTGCTTCATCACATTCTTCGATGAATTTTATTTTCCAAAGGTTTTCGAAAAGGCGAAAGATTTACACTAAATTTTGCCATTTCAAAAGCGTTAAAGCAATTTGGTAACGTGACAAAGTTTCTTTTCGGCCAGCCATTAGGACGTGTAAAAGGGGCTCCCAGGAAAGATCGGGGTCACAAGGACCGCTTAGACTCAATCTTTCCTAGACAGAACCATCTCTTTTACGGTGTGGAAATGACAGCTCTTACTAAGGTACTTTATTGCTTCATCACATTCTTCGATGAACTTTAACGCGATCAAAAGTTTTTGAAAATGAAAATATAAAGAAAGCATAAAGAAAGCGTAAATCTAATTTAACTTTCTTAGTCGGAAAAAACCGAACCAAGAAAATCTCATTTCTAATCGGTTTTGGACTTGTGCTGCAAATGTAAGAATTTAAACCGATACACGGTACATGCACCTTATTTGCATAAGTTATAACTTTTAGAAAATCAATCAGCGGGAGAGCCTTGAGCTCTGATACCACTGTTGGGGTTTTGACGGTTCAAACCCATTGATTTAGCTTAACAGCAGAAGTGTGTAAAACAAAAATTTATGGTTAAGTTAAGCTAAAAATTAAACGAGGTATGTCAGGAAACCTTCCAAGGCTGTCCACCTTCAGTATTCCTTCGGCATCAAAACCTCATTTAATTCATTTACAGATCTACTCCATAATTGATTTTCTAAAGCATTAAATCTATTTACAAATTAAATAGATTAATATAACAATTTATACCTTGATTCCAAATCTCAGTTGGAATGCAGACTGAGCGAGTAGAGCCTCACCAGGGATGGAATCGACTCGCAGTATCACATGTGTGATACCTCTATTGGTTATCCACTAGGACTAACCGGAGAGCGATTTACTTCTTCTGCCAGAAATACCGTAAACCGTGGAATTCTGCAGAAACACTATTCACTGAGAAAATGATGAAATAAATATATTTGTGTCCTGAAGTAACTCGGTTTTGCTTAAAAGCTAAACCGCAGGATTACACAAAATATATTATTTCCTAATCTCGAAATAACCGAAATCAAGGAAGAGAGAAAAACCGATTAACGAAGTAATCAGATTAACACGTGAATTAGTGAGTCTTTCTCTCTACCCCTACCCCTCTATTTATAGACTTTTGAGGAGGTTTGCAAAAGACCAAAATACCCCTCAAAACAAATCTATTTACCAAAAGCCCTTGACACCTCATCCTTTATTATGTGAAAAGACCAAAATACCCCTTCCACACTCTTCTCCATGCTTCTACACCCTTCTACACCCTAAGGTGTCATGCAAGGTGTCATGCAAGGTGGCATAGGTGTGAAATGACCATTTTGCCCTTGGCCCATTAAGGCATGAATAGTAAAAGGCTTTGATTTTGGGCTTTGACTTTGGGCTTTTAATTTTAATTAAGGCTTTGATTATTTTGGGCTTTTAAACCCATAATTCAAATCCATAATTAACAAATTAAAATCCAAATCAAATATATATAATTGTCATGTACAATTATATTTCTTTTCGGTTATTGTTCGGTAACTTTTATACAACGTAACGTGTACGTTTATAAATTAACCGTTGTTTCTGCTTGTCATTCTTAATGACATTTATAATTTAATTATATCACGTATAATTAATTATAACCATCTTAATATTAATGATAATCAATTTATAATTAATCAGTAAGATTCTCCGAGTAGCTCCTATATGGTGTGACCCAATAGGATCTGTGTTATGTTGGTAAACAGAGTTAAAACTGTTTTAACTTCTGTTAGTCATGGGTGGCATCTGGCAACACATCATGACCATCCAATTACACAGATGATGCTGTACTGTACAATATCACGATCCAGTAAACAATTTACTTATGTCAGTTCTTCTGTCTCATAGCTATCAGATCAGTTTTAAGGTAGATATGTGTCATCCTTGTTAACTGTATCTTTTCTTGATCTTGAGTAGATTATCAAATATAATTACTCTTGTAATTATACTGCATGCAGATAATCTAACTCTACCAAGGGGCCCAGTGATGCTATAGCTCGTGTAGAGATACGAGGGACAAGTAGTATTCTTGGTAGACTATCACTTCCTCAGCTAAGTTATACATATGGAAATGCTACCGTTATGACTGCTTTTTACGGACAGCGTTAGATAACACTCACTCATATATATTTCTTAGTGGGAACGATAAATACCTCATACTGTAGAACTTTGACACTGAATGAAAACATAAAGGACACGAACACAATTCTATTTAATGTTTCATTCGGGGTCTGTCAAATACCATGTTCCTAGAACATGTATCTATGTGATTAAAATGACATCTCGTGTCAGGTGGTTTGTAAAACTTAACCATCTTTTAATCCACATACTAACCTTATAGCGGTAATTAGTGTTCCTGCTAATTACCTTGGTCAGTGACCTTTTAAGAGTATATATTATCTATATTATGGAGTTTCACAATTTCAGTCATGAACTCGAAATGATCCACAAATGCAATAATACTCAAGGCAACAAAATGATATATAAATAAACATTCAATTCATGAACAAAGCTTTATGATTAACTTATCGTATTATTGACTTCTAGATTATTACAAACTAACAGTTGATGCCTGTATTAATTGTTCGAGTACTTGTATATGGGTATAGAATGAGTATATGCAGGTTTATTGTTGCTTTGCTAGCTGTGTTTTAAAAATGGCTAGCAAATATATGATGGAGGCTAGCCCGTAATACAATAATTAATAATAAAACATAATAATTACATATAGATCACCATTGGCTAAAAATTAATGACCGCTAGAAAACTAGGACCTACCAATGCCAACTCAAACAAAACAAATGGTGTTGGGTTCGTCAAACCTGATGGCTGAACGTGCGTTGCCGATGGTATATTGATTAATGCCATATGTTTTGAGCTGATGGCATATGTGTATATCTTTCCTATCTGGTCAATAAACAATGGTCCATAACATAATGGCGGAACACGATTGCAACCAATAGTGAAGTGTTTTTCTCTAGTAGTGATATATACATATATATGTTTTTAAATGTTGAGGGTTCAAGCTCTTCTCATGACTTTGCATTTTCTGCGAAGTTTTTCAAAAAGAGAGAGAGATAGAGATAGACTATCATGCATTGCAATGTATATATTCTCATGAATTTGACTGTAAATTATTGGATTAAAAGTCCAAACAGTTGATCCAAACCGTTCAACATAATATCTATATTAAAATGTGATTGGAGGCCAAATTTTTCATTATTTATTTTTGTTAGAATTTTTTAAAATTGTTGTTTTTTATGGTCCAGTTTTTTATTTTTTTTTAAACCCATAATTTTGTACTCATCTTAAAAAATAGCAAGTATTTTTTTAAAAAAATGTGAAACTTAGCCTCCAAGTACAATTTAATATGGATAACAAGTTAAGTGCTTCAGATTGCATTTTTAGAAGTTGAATCCAATAGTCTATAGTCCAATGCACAAGAGAGTATATACATATACATATATATATGTATATTTGTATATATATGTATGTATATACGTATATGTATATGTATATGTATATGTATATATGTGTGTGTATAATTGTCTAAAAACAACAGTTTTGTAAAATACTTAATAAATAGTACAAAAATTCAATAAAAATATGAAATTTGATTTCTAAGTATATTTTAACATGGAGATCATGTTGAATGATTTGGATTCGTCATTTGAAACCAATTAGATAAATAATGCATTACCAATAGAATTTTTGAATCGTTGTTTTTGTATGGTTCATTTTTTTAAAAACCAGTGAGTTTGTACTAATCTTAAAAAATAATAAATATTTTCCAAAACTGTAAAATTTAGCCTCCAAGTGCATTTTAATATGGAGAACATATTAAGTACTTTAGATTGAATTTTTGGAATTTAAATCCAGAAGTTTATAGTCCAATGCACAAGAGAGTATATACATATGTATGTAGAGGTTGGCTAATATCAAAATGTTTGTTCCAAAACCATCATTCAACCAATTGGTTTTCCAATTTTCAAAGTTCAAACGGTCGATCCAAATTGTTAGTTTTGATCTTTATATTAAAATGTGCTTGGAGACCAAATTTTACATTTTTTGAAACTTTTTTTCTATTTATTAAACCAGTTTTAAAATCACTAGTTATAATAAACATTGAAAAAAATTATGGATCGTTGAAAACATCGATTTTAAAACTGGCTTAATAAATAGTAAAAAAGTTTCAAAAAATGTAAAATTTGGTCTCCAAGCACATTTTATTATAGATTGAATGTTGAACATTTTGGATCGATTGTTTGGACTTAAAAATATAAAAACCAAAATATTTATTCCACGGCCTATGAACAAACATTTTGATATTAGGCAAATCTATATATGAATATGAAAATGCATATGTTTATATATATGAATGTGAATGTATAATTGTCTGAAAACAACAGTTTTATAAAATACTTAATAAACTTTAAAAAATTCAAAAAAATATAAAATTTAATATCTAAACACATTTTAATATAGAGATTATGTTGAATAGTTTGAATTTGTCATTTGAAACCAATGTTCTTCTATCGGTAAGTAATGCATTACCAATAGAGTAAGAGTGATTCTCCTATCGATAAATTATTTTGTACCGATATAAAATGGTTAATCTGCTATTGGTAGTTCCATACCTAATGATTAAACATATTTTTTTCTAAAATGAAATAAATTTTATTATATTTAATTAAATTCGGGATATTTTATTTAGAAATTTTATTCTACATTAAACTAAATTAAATTAATCTACATTACGGACTCGAAATTGAAACTAATACAACAATTTTAACAAATATAAATTCATTTATACACTAAATTCACAATTTCTACTATAGTCGAATAAATAATTTGGTCCCAATATTTTCTAAATGTTCATTAGACCACTGCGTGCTACAATTTTCAGAAACTACTCAGACCGAACTATTAATTCGATCATAGTATTTTTTCTTAATGGGATCAATAATTTGATATTTTATTTTCTAACAATTTTTTTTTTGTGATCTTTGTAATACCAATATTTTATGTATTTTTATTATTATGCTTGTTTTGTGAATCTGTACCTAAAGAAACAATTAATTAGTTGTACGTATATAGTGTTCATACAGTAAGTTTTACTTTATCTCTTCATTTAACCTCCACTTGTCACTGTATATCCACACAATTGAAATCTAAATTATTAAGATCTCATCATATTAATTTAAAATTGAACAAAACTATAGACAACGATGAATGTTCAAACTAATGAAAATAATTTGACTATGATAAGAAATGTGGCGCAAATTGTCAAATTAGTGTGCTTCATTTTCGGCAAATTGACGAATGTATTTTTTGGCAAATTGACAAATTAATGTGCTTAATTTAAAGGAGACTTCCAACGACTAAGCATTGAATGTTTTAACCTACTGTTATTTTAATAATTAAATGGTTAATTCTTCTAGGATCCGTTTGCTCAATTCGTACCATGCATATTCCAGAAGAGTACGTATTTTAAAAAAAATTAATTAGCTTATTTGGCACAAATATAAGTAAAAAATAAATTAGTTCACTAAACGAATAAGGATGTTAATAAAACTTATTTCGTATTCACTACTATATAGGATTATAATTAGATATAAACTTATATAAATAGAGTATAAGTTAACCACGTTAATTTAGAAACACCCTAGTTCTACACTATTTATATAAGTTTATATCTAATTATTATCCTATATAGTAGTGAATACGAAATAATTTTTATTAGCATCCTTATTTGTTTAGTTAATTTTTTTTTTTTTTTTTACTTATATTTGTGCCTGGTAAGCTAATTAATTTTTTTTTAAATTTACTTTTTCTATTTTATCGAATACAGTGCGAATCGAGTAAACAGATTCTAGACGAACAATTTAATTATTAAAATAAGAGTAGCTAGGTTGAAACATTTGTCAATTGTAGCTCAACTAGGGCTAGGAAGGTTTGGTGAGAAATAGAATAGCTCGACTAAGGAGTGTTGTAGTCTTCTGTCAATTTGCCAAGAAACACATTCGTCAACTAATTTGTCAATTTGCGCCACATTTCTTATTATAGTCAAATTATTTTCAATCAGTTTTTGTTTTATATGGTTTTGTGCAATTGTGCAGGTTTACAGTGACAAGTGGAGGTTAAATGAAGAGAAAAAGTAAAACTTACTGTATGAACGCTATATACGTACAACTAATTAATTAATTGTTTCTTTATGTACAGATCCACAAAACAAGCACAATAATAAAAATACATAAAATATTGGTATATATTACAAAGACCACAAAATTTTTTATTGTTAGAAAATCAAATATCAAATTATCCATCCCGTTAAGAAAACTGTCTGATAAGCGGATCGCCCGTTATCAGACACATATTAATATGGAGAACAAGATGAACGGTTCAGATCGACCGTTAGGATTTGAAAACTGGAATATAGAGCCGTAGCACGGTGCCAAATCGTGATATGCATATTACCATAGACTCACTCCAAAAAGAAAGAGTACATAGTTTGTGATATTGATATAAATATTGATACAAATTTTATTGATTTTAACAATCAAAACAATTAGGATAGGTAGAATCTGTATCCATCCTAATTTATTCTGGATCTTCTGTGAAGACGGTGCCGTAGAAGATCCATAATAGGTTAGAATGGATACATATTCTACAGATCCTAACTGTTTTAATTGTTAGAATCGGTAGAATTTGTATCGATCTTTCTACCAATATTACAAACTCTGCACTCTTTCTATTTCTCTCTCTATCTTTTTTTTCAATTTCTATGAATAAATTTTTTTCGAACGGCTAGGTTGGCGACTGGTGACAAAGTAACATTATATTTTGTTATAAATAATTGACAATTAGTCTTTCTTTGACCGATTATGGTGTTAAAAAATAACAAAAATATCCTCACACTTCAATTATTTCAAAAAATAGCCTAACCATTCCACTATGGGGCAGTATGCTTTAGCACTTACCCGCCTTTCTATGAGAAAAGACTACACTGCAGAGTTGGACCTAAGGTATTTGATATTTTTATTTTACATCTTGTATGTTCGTTCTTTAATTATGTGAATTAATATTCGTGCTTACTCAGATGCAACAGTTGGATCTAAATTTAAACCGTGTGTTACTTGAAGAAGTTTTAAGTTCTGAGATGGCTAGCTATCTCTGGACTCTTTGTCTTCCGATGATCTCTGCGATCTGATCTTTTATATTAAGCTATGTGATCAAGTACCGTGTGTTACTCTCAGATCTCTCCATATTCCCCTTTGTGTGATCACCTCTTTCTTCCTCTCTTCTCACTAGTTCTCCTTGAACTTGTGCAATCATGAGTGACTACATAAGTACTTTGTTGGATGACATACTTTGCAAGATCTTAGGGGTGCTCGACACCAGGGAGGCGGTGCGTACGACCGTGCTGGCGAAGAGGTGGAGCAACCTGTAAACCTTCTTTGTCCTTCCTCAACATCAATATGAGGCATTCTTTCGTGCCAACTTCCATTAGGACGATCACTACTTTACTGGACAAGGTTAGAGGTGCTCATATTCTAGAGTTTTACCTTAGATGCCATTTGCGCATGGTATGCATATACTAGCTCGATCGTGACTATCAGAGTTACATATGTCTTATTATACTGCATATACCTAGTTTGATCATATTATTTTACTATATACTGCGCATGCATGCATATAACAATTGACTCCTAAATTATCAATTGATGAACCCATCTTTAAATTGATGTTGTGAGAATTAATTAAAAAGTTTCAATTAATATGCATGCATGTAAACATACATGATCAATTTAAAGATCTGTTATGAGAACTAATTAAAAAGTTTACAATATAATGTTGTAGGTACTGTACGTAGTAGAGTTAACTTGACTAGGGTAATGCAGGTTGACAAAGTCAAAGATCTGTGTTTTGACTAATCAAACATGCTAAAACAAATCAGTTAGATTATTACAATTAGTTACATGCTAAACCAAATCACTTAGTATTTTGACTAGTCAAACATGCTAAACCAACTCAGTCAGATTATTATAATTAGTTACAGTTAGATTGTTAGTTATTTGTTTCAAAATCGATGTACATCATTAATTGTTGGTTATATATATATATATATATATATATGAGGAGGGTTCCAATGCCTCATTTTTTTTATACCTCATCATACCTCATATTTTATATCTGCATTTTCTTCATATTCAAAGTCTAAATTATCGATCTGAACCGTTCAACATGATATCCATACTAAAATATGATTAGGGATGAAATTTTATATTTTTTGGAATTTTTTTGCTATTTTTTAAGATGGGTAGAAAATCACTGTGTTTTGAACGGTTCAAAAACAGTGATTTTGTACCTATCTTAAAAAATAGCAAAAAAAATTCAAAAAATATAAAATTTCATCTCCATGCATATTTTAGTATAAATATTTTATTGAACGGTTCGGATCAACAATTTGGACTTTGAAAACGAAAGTGTAAAATATGAGGTATGATGAGGTATGAAAAAAATGAGGCATTGGAACCCTCCTCTATATATATAAATATATATGTATGTATGTATGTATGTATGTATGTATGTATGTATGTATGTATATAGAGAGAGAGAGAGATGGGTTATGGTGCATTGCAATGCATGGAGGGGTTTGTGCATTGGACCATAAATCTAAAATTCAAAATCCAAATGGCTAATCCAAACTGTTCATCTTGTTCTCCATATTAATATGTGCTTGGAGACCAAATTTTACATTTTTCTGAATTTTTTTACTGTTTATTAAGTATTTTACAAAATTGTTGATCCAACGGTGGCTTAACAAAGCGGTAAAATCAGCAGCCAAAATAGTAAAAAAAATTTCAAAAAATGTAAAATTTGGTCTCCAAACATATATTAATATGGAGAACAAGATGAACGATTCGGATCGACCGTTAGGATTTTGAAAAGCCGAATATTGAGCCGTTGCATGGAGGCCCTCTATGCTATGCATAGCATGCTAGCATATTCATATATCTATATGAGGAGGGTTCAAATGCACCCAAATTTTTGTGCACCCAAATGCACCCTATATTTCAAATCTTTTTTCTCCGTATTCAAAGTCTGAATAGTAAATCCGAACCGTTAGATGCGATCTATATATTAAGATGTGCTTGGAGACCAAATTTTACATTTTTTTGGAATTTTTTTTATTATTTATTAAGCCACTTTGAAAATCGCTGATTTTACATTTTCTGGACCATTGGATCAGCGATTTTCAAAGTGGCTTAATAAATAGTAAAAAAATTCCAAAAAATGTAAAATTTGGTCTCCAAGCATATATTAATATTGAGAACAAGATGAACGGTTTGGAACAGTCATTTGGACTTTGAATCGGTGATTTATGGTCCAATGCACACCATGGCCTATGCATTGCAATGCACCATAGCCCATCTCTATATATATATATGTATGTATGTGTGTATATATATATATATATATATATATATATAGAGAGAGAGAGAGAGAGAGAGAGAGAGAGAAAGAGAGAGAGAGAGAGACAGGCTAATATGCTTTCGGCAGCACTTCGACCGAAGTGCTACCACCCCATTTTTAATTTTTTAAAATCCAAACAGTCGATCTGAACCGTTCATCTTGTTCTCCATATTAATATCTACTTGGAGATCAAATTTTACATTTTTTGGAATTTTTTTGCTATTTATTAAGCCACTTTTAAAATCGCTGATCCAACGGTGAACCCCTGATTTTATTGTTTGGCAAGCCACCGTTGGATCAGCGATTTTCAAAGTGGCTTAATAAATAGCAAAAAAATTCCAAAAAATGTAAAATTTGGTCTCCAAGCAGATATTAATATGGAGAACAAGATGAACGGTTCGGATCGACTGTTTGGATTTTGAAAAATCGAAAATGGGATGGCAGCACTTTGGCCGAAGTGCTGCCGAAAGCATATTAGCCAGTCTCTCTCTCTCTCTCTCTCTCTCTATATATATATATATATATATAGGCTAATGTGCATTCGAATGTATATGGTCGAACTGCTTACGGTCCAAATTTGAAATTTCAAAATCCAAACGGTCGATCCGAACCGTTCATCTTGTTCTCCATATTAATATGTGCTTGGAGGCCAAATTTTACATTTCTCTGATTTTTTTTTACTATTTATTAAGCCACTTTGAAAACCGCTAATCCAACGGTTTTACTGTTTTGTGCAGCCACCGTTGGATCAACAATTTTGTAAAATACTTAATAAATAGTAAAAAATTTAGAAAAATGTAAAATTTGGTCTCCAAGCACATATTAATATTGAGAACAAGATGAACGGTTCGGATCAACCGTTTGGATTTTAAAATTTCAAATTTGGATCGTAAGCACTTCGGGCCATATACATTCGAATGCACATTAGCCTATCTGTATATATATATATATATAGAGAGAGAGAGAGAGAGAGATAGGCTAATATCAAAACTGTTATATTCCGAAATTTTAAAACATGATTAAATTTCTAAATCGATCACTTGGCTTAAATAAAAAGTTTAATTAAATTAACGATCGTTCAGAAAATTTTCTAACCGATTAAAATGAATTCATGTGAAGAAATAAATAAATAGAGTTGGGAATAGTGGATTAAATGTACAAATGTTTATACGAATAATTTTATATAAAAGTTACAAATATTATTTATTTAGGAATTATAAAGATTTGATTTGATAATTTTATGTGTATATATATATATACACACACTATTTAATATCGAATTATTATAATTCTAAAAATCCATTATTTTCTAGACACTTGAAAATATTCGTACGCCTTTATAATAATTTACGAAGCCTCGATTCGAAATTTTATAAACATTGCGGATCTTAAACAAATTGATTGAGGCAAATTAGATCTCTGAATTAATTGAACCATTGATTACCCTTCTACACGAATCTTAAAGCAAGGGATTTAATTACCCCTCCCCACTCTCCTCTCTCTTTCCCTCTCTGTTGGCGAACCCCACACAACAGACCCCCTTTCTCCCGTCTCCTTCTCTGTTCCTCTCCCGTTCACGCGAGCCAGGGGCTCCGCTCCGCCCCTCTCCTCTTCCGTCGCCGACGAGCCCACAACCCTGCCCCACTCCCGCTCTCCTCCTTCTTGCGCCAAGCCCTCCCCTCTGCCGCTTCCCCCTTCTTTGATCACGCCAGCCAAGGGCTCCGCCCCCTCTCTTCCCTACTGCCACGGCAGCGACGAGCCCGCCTACCCCCGCCCCCATTTCCTCTTCTCTTGTGTTACTGATTTCTCTCTCTCTCTATTCTCTCATGTGTTGAGGCAAAGCTTTCTTTCTCTGTCTCGCCATTTTTCTGGTTTTGTGAGTGCTGTGATTTTTAAAACCCTAGCCGTGCTGTGATTGTTCATGTTGTTGTGAATCTGTCTCTGTGCTTTGTCGGTGCTGGGAGGCATTTTTACTTGTCGATTTCTTGTCGGATTTGAGTCGAGACGCGAGGCCTACACCTCGGAACGACTCTTGAAAATCCTGCCTCTGTCCCTCCCTTTTATACTGGTTAGTAATCACCTCCTTTTATTTCTTTTGTGATGGTGCTGCGATTGAATTAATTGACGGCTTGTGCGGGTTGTTGATTTTCTCGGCAAGCCGATGCATTGGCCGTGTTGCCGTGCCCTCTGACTTGTGGCCTTGCCTGTTCTGTTTTACTGGTTTGCTTGTGGCTCTATTCTGGTTCTGTTTGCCTTGACCTGTTGCCTTGTGTTGTTTGGCTGGGTGTTTGCCTCTGATTTGTTGCTTGCCTGTTCTGTTGTGCTGGTTTGCTTGACCTGTTGGCTGTTTTTGGTTCATTGGTTGCTGGTGTGCCTGTTCTAATCTGACCTGGTGCTTGTTTCTGTTTTGCTGGTTCTGTTGTTTATTGGCCTGGTCTGTCCTGCTTTGCTGGTTTGTGTTGTTAGGAACCAAAGTATAAATTTTATAAGATAAGGGACTGACTTGCTAAATTTTGAGGTCCTTGACAAATTCTCCTTGTCAGAGGGACTAAATTACAAAATAGTTACGCCTTTTAGGCCGACAAAAATAAATAAATGAAGAGATTTTGGGATAACTAAATTAATTAATTTAATTTGATCTTTTGGTTGGATAGATAAATAATAGAGTGGATACATAATTTTAGTTGAGCTCTCTCGGCTTAGTTTCAAGAAAAAAATAACATTTATGTAAATAAGAAGGGGTTGTACAACTTGCCCCTGGTTCGAAATATATAATAGAACCATGTATATTCAATATGTAGACTTGATTAAACTCTTGAATTATTGATTAGTTGAATAGGGCATAAATGAAATTTAAGTATATCTATTATCTAGATTATGTTCATATTATTAGAACACTTGATTTCTGTTGAACAATGAAATAGGCTTTGGAATAGCTCGTTATGACCATATGTATGTATTTATGTGAGATTGGATAAATGTTAAGTAATAAAGAGGAATAAAAAAAAAGGGGTTGAATTGCAAAGTAGACACCAATGTATGAAGTTATATTGATTAGAGACCAATATGAAAAAGATGTGAATTTATATGGAATGATAGCCGTGACTTTGCTGTTGGGGCTATACTTGAATTAAATTGAAATGATTGATTGTTTTGGGCCTTAGTAAATTGGACTTGAATTAAAATGGTTATAAATGAGCCGAAAGGTACAAAAGAATTGACGAATTGAAAGACGGCTTTTGAAATTTAAGTTTTGATAATGTAACCGAATTAAACCTAGTATACGTGTAATATAGGCGTAGGCTCGGTCGAGCAAGACGTTGCGAGGCAATTCGAGACGCCCGATCGGTAACTAAGCGGTACGCTCGTCATACTAAGGTGCGGGATTCTTGGACTTGTTTGATACTTTATTTTCAGGAATTAAACTGTTTATTCGTTTGTCATGTTGAATGCTTAATTGTTGCATATTTTGGAATTCATGCTGCATATTGATTCTTGGATAAATGAGAATGATTGAATTGTTTAGTTAAGGTTGATTGGCATGTTGGTATGATTATTATTTGATTAGTTATATTAATTGTTCTTGATGTGAATGAATCTGCCAGGCCGACCTGTTTAGGTGGCTGGATAAGGTAACGGTGACCTATCCGTTGACCTGTGTTTATGAATTTGCCAGGCCGACCTGTTTAGGTGGCTGGATAAGGTGACGCTGTTGACTTATGCGTTGACCTGTTCGAATTTGCCAGACCGACCTGTTTAGGTGGCTGGATAAGGTGACGCTGCTGACATATGCGTTGACCTGTTATGAATTTGCCAGACCGACCTGTTTAGGTGGCTGGATAAGGTGATGGTGACCTATACGTTGACCTGTTTAAATGAATTGTGCAAGGCTGATAGCTGATTGTGATTCGATTTGAATGAAATTGCAAAGTTGAGCGGTATGGCTGACTTTGAGTCCGTGTGATTGCATTTTTTTCAAGTTGACCTGTATAGGTGACTTGTAACCAGACCTTAGGAAATGGTTAAGCCAAAACAGCTACAGATGGATGTCAGATAAAGGGTCCAGCTTGGTTGGCCATCTGTAGGCGTCTGTAACCCTACAGATGTGGGTTTGATAACGGTCCAGCTCGAAAGAACATCTGTAGTTGCTACAAGCCCTAATGAATTGAGTTATGAATCGAGTTAAGCCAAATACATGTGTTTTGAAATCCATATTTGAAATTCCGTAAACTGTGTTGCAGGTTGATTTAACTGTTGTCGTGCATTGACATTCTGTTATTTATGATTATATATATCTGTTTGCATTGTTATTGTTTGGGTTTCATTTTTTAATATAGAGTTTGATTGCAAGTCCAATAATCTAAACTGTGGCAAATTTCGCACTGAGAATTTATTCTCACCCCCACCCTCCCGATTATTTTCAGGTTTATTCCACGGACGCAGCAAATGAGGATATTGGTAATGCATATAAAAGATCCACTGCCTTGCGTGTATATGTGACACTTGATAGATACACGCGGCAGGCTGTCAGACCTCGGGGATTTGGGGTGTGACAAAAACGTTTGCACCAACCCTCTCGTGCAACCTATTCAATTTTCGATTTTTAAAGTCCAAATGATAAATCTAAACCGTTAGATATGTTCTCCATATTAAAATGTGCTTGGAGGCCAAATTTTACATTTTTTGGAATTATTTTACTATTTATTAAGCCACTTTGAAAATCGTTGATCCAACGGTGGCTTTTGATTTTATTGTTCCAAACAGTCACCGTTGGATCAGTGATTTTCAAAGTGGCTTAAAAAAATTTCAAAAAATTCCAAAAATTGTAAAATTTGGTCTCCAAGCACATTTTAATATGGAGAACACATCTAATGATTTAGATTTATCATTTGGACTTTAAAAATCAGAAATTGAATCGGTTGCACCGGAGGGTTGGTGCAAACGTTTTGATATTAGCCTATCTCTCTCTCTCTCTCTCTCTATATATATATATATATATATATAGAGAGAGAGAGAGAGATGGGCTACGGTGAGTTGCGAAGTAAAATGCGTTCCTACTTCACGCCATATTTTTATTTTGAAAGTCCAAACGACCAATCTGAACTGTTAAATGTTTAATCCATATTGAAATGTGCTTAGAGACCAAATTTTACATTTTTTGAAATTTTTTTACTATTTAGTAAGCATTTTTTAAAATTGCTGTTTTGCTGTGAACAGTGAAAAACAGTAAAATTTTATGGACTATCAGATCAGCGACTTTCAAAAATTGCTTAATAAATAGTAAAAGTTTCCAAAAAATGCAAAATTTGGTCTCCAAGCACATTTCAATTTGGAGAACAAGATGAATGGTTCGGATCGATGTTTTGAACTTTAAAATTGTGAAATATGAGCGTGAAGTAAAATAGTCGCTTTACTTCACAACTCACCATAGCCCATCTCTCTCTCTCTCTCGCTCACTATATATATATATATATATATATATATATATATATATATATAGAGTTAGGCTGGGGTGCTATGGATAGCATAGTGACCTCCTGTGCTACGGCTCAATATTTAAGTTTTCAAAATCCAAACGGTCGATCCGAACCGTTCATTGTTTAATCCATATTGAAATGTGCTTGGAGACCAAATTTTACATTTTTTGGAATTTTTTTACTATTTATTAAGCATTTTTGAAACCGCTGTTTTTCAGTGGTGCAGAATTTTAATAAAAACAGCAATTTTGAAACCATCTTAATAAATAGCAAAAAAATTCCAAAAAATGTAAAATTTGGTCTCCAAGCACATTTCAATATGGATTAAACAATGAACGGTTCGGATCGACCGTTTGAATTTTGAAAACTTGAATATTGAGCCGTAGCACGAGAGGTCACTATGCTATCCATAGCACCCCAGCCTAACTCTATATCTATATATATATATATATATATATATATATATATATATATACAGAGAGAGAGAGAGAGAGAGACAGGCTAATATGCTTTCGGCAGCACTTCGGCCAAAATGTTGCGACCCCATTTTCGATTTTTCATAATCAAAACAGTCGATCCGAACCGTTCATCTTGTTCTCCATATTAATATCTGCTTGGAGACCAAATTTTACATTTTTTGGAATTTTTTTGCTATTTATTAAGCCACATTGAAAATCGCTGATCCAACGGTGGTTTGCCAAACAGTAAAATCAAGGGGTTCACCGTTGGATCAGCGATTTTCAAAGTGGCTTAACAAATAGCAAAAAAATTCCAAAAAATATAAAATTTGGTCTCCAAGCAGATATTAATATGGAGAACAAGATGAACGGTTCGGATCGACTGTTTGGATTTTGAAAAATGGAAAATGGGGTGGCAGCACTTCGACCGAAGTGCTGCCGAAAGCATATTAACCTGTCTCTCTCTCTCTCTCTCTCTATATATATATAATATATATATATATATATATATATATATAGGAATATGCTAGCATACTATGCATAGCATAGAGGGTCTCCATGCAACGGCTCAATATTCAGCTTTTCAAAATCCTAACGGTCGATCCGAACCGTTCATCTTGTTCTCCATATTAATATATGTTTGGAGACCAAATTTTACATTTTTTGGAATTTTTTTACTATTTTTTTAGATTTATTGAAAATCGCTATTTTCAGCAAATCTAGACCATAACAAAAACAACGATTTTCAATAAATCTAAAAAAATAGTAAAAAAAATCCAAAAAATAAAAAATTTGGTCTCCAAACATATATTAATATGGAGAACAAGAAGAACGGTTTGGATCGACCGTTAGTGTTACATTCCGAAATTTTAAAATATGATTAAATTTCTAAATCGATCATTTGGCTTAAATAAAAAAAAGTTTAATTAACTTAACGATCGTTCAGAAATTTTCTGACTGACTAAAATGAAACTAAAAAAATTTTGAAATATAAATAATGTATGAAATTATGTATAATAAAATTTAGAGATTTAGAAATAAAATAAAATATAGCACTAGGAATAAAATTGTAATTATTCGGTAAATTAGAAACTTAGAAAATCCGTTACAATTCCTTTTAGATTTTTAGAAAAGAAGAAATCTGTTTAATTAGATTTGTGTAAATAAATAAATAAATTGAATTCCAAATAAGAGCATAATTATACGAAATTATTCGTACAAATAAATTATGCAAATTATAAAACTCGTTCATTTGGAATTTTTAGAGAACTAATTGAATATATATAATTATATAAAAGGAGATCGAATTATTCAAATCTGGAATTTATAATTTAACACCTGAAATATTATAACGAATATATGATAAATTTTACTAGATTTGATTCTAATTTTTGTAACATAGAACGTCTTAAAATAACCGATTGAGACCACATATTAAAAATCAGAATTTTAGAACCTTTGATCTTGACCAACACAAATCCTGATGTAATACCATTCATTGGATTGAATAAATTAGAGCTCCCCTTGTAAATTAATAAACTCTGTAATTATCTTGGTCGTCCGATCTAATCCAGCACGAATCTTAAAGCGATCCCTTTAACAAACTCCTCTCCCTTTCTTTCCCTCCTCTCCTTCTCTATCCGTGACCCGTCCCCAATCAAACCCAGCCCCGCCCCCCCTTCCCTCTCCTCTCCGCCAAAGTCAGAGAGGCTCCGCCTCTTCCCTCTCCCGTCGCCGGCGAACCCATCCAACCCGCCCCGTTCTCTCCTCTCTTCCTCTCTGTCCGTGAGAACCCAGCCCCCGCTCCCTTTCCTCTCTTCTATACCAAAAACAGGGCTCCGCCCCTCTCCCCTTGCGTCGCTGCCACGGCCACCCCCTCCCCTCTCTCTCCTTCTCGGTTCGGAAAACCCCAGCCTACCCCCTCTCTCTCTCGGTTTCTGCCTCCCCTCCCGTCTCATGAAACCCTAGGAATTAGGGTTGAGGGGTGCCATCTCGGTGTTTGATTGGTGCTGCCTTGATGCTTGATTGGTGCTGTCTCGGTGCTTGATTGGTGCTGTTCTGATGCTTGGTTGGTGCTGAGCCATGCTAAGTGCTCGTTGTTATTGCTCCGGTGTCGATTCCCCTTTCCCCTTTGCTCTCTCCATACCAGGCTAGCTCTAATCGGATAAATTATCGAGCCTCTTGTTTAAATTGATTGTATTTTGTTGAGGGAATTGTAGTAATTATACCTTTTTGCTCGGGTTGTTGATTTTCCCGGCAAAGGTGCTGACTTGTGGCTTGTGCCTTGTGAGATGTTATGTTTTACTAGTTGGTGCTGATCTGATTCTGGTCTGTCTGTCTGGTTTCGCTGGTGAATGTGGTGCCTTGTATCTGACCTATGCTTGTCTCTGTTTTGCTAGTTTTATTGTGATGGCTGTGTTGTGTTATATGAATGGCGAAGTGCTGGTATTAGTGGTACCAGCCCAGTGTTGCTACTAGTACGGTTACCGACTTGTGTTACCAGAATCTGAACTGATAGGGATCATTTTGTAAATAAATTAAAAGGGAGGGGCCTTTATGCAAATCTGATATGAAATATGGTTATTTCGGCCTTGAATTGATGTATATTAGTTAGACTTTGAGCCTCTTCCTTGCTGGGCCGAAATGACATGTATAAAAATATAGATAAATGGATTAAGGGCTATGGACCTTTAATAAATGCATAATTGAATTGCTAAAATTGAATTGGGCTTGTAATTTCATAAGCCTTGAAATATTGAAATGAATTGTAAATTTTAAATAGGAGGCTTAAACCTTTACTAAATTATAGGTCTTTAATTAAATTGAATTGGAATAAAATAATTGATACGCCAAATGGGCCAAAGTGTAATAAGGTGAAAATTTATATAAAGGCCGATCATATATATATAATTTTGGAATCAGACTTGAATTAAAATGATTATAAATGAGCCGAAAGGTATAAAAGAATTGACGAATTGAAAGACGGCTTTTGGAATTTAAGTTTTGATAATGTAACCGAATTAAACCAAGTAATCGTATAATATAGGTGTAGGCTCAGTCGAGCAAGATATCGCGAGGTAATTCGAGACGTCCGATCGTAACTAAGCGGTACGCTCATCATAATAAGGTGCGGGATTCTTGGACTTGTTTGATACTTTATTTTCAGGAATTAAACTGTTTATTTGTTTGTCATGTTGAATGCTTAATTGTTGCATATTTTGGAATTCATGCTGCATATTGATTCTTGCATAAATTAGAATGATTTGAATTGTTTGGTTAAGGTTAATTGGCATGTTGGTATGGTTATTATTTGATTAGTTCTATTAATTGTTCTTAATGCGAATGAATCTGCCAGGCCGACCTGTTTAGGTGGCTGGATAAGGTAACGGTGACCTATCCGTTGTCCTATGTTTATGAATTTGCCAGACCGACCTGTTTAGGTGGCTGGATGAGGTGACGCTGCTGACTTATGCGTTGACCTGTGATGAATTTGCCAGACCAACCTGTTTAGGCGGCTGGATGAGGTGACGCTGCTGACTTATGCGTTGACCTGTGATGAATTTGCCAAACCGACCTGTTTAGGCGACTGGATGAGATGACGCTGCTGACTTATGCGTTGACCTGTGATGAATTTGCCAGACCGACCTGTTTAGGTGGCTGGATAAGGTGACGGTGACCTATCCGTTGACCTGTTTAATGAATTGTGCAAGGCTAATAGCTGATTGTGATTCGATTTGAATGAAATTGCAAAGTTGACCTGTATAGGTAACTTTGATTCCGTGTAGTTATATTTTTGTCGAGTTGACTTGTATAAGTGACTTTTAATCGGACCTTAGGAAATGGTTAAGCCAAAACAGCTACAGATAGGTGTCAGATAAAGGGTCCAGCTTGGTTGGCCATCTGTAGGCGTCTGTAACCCTACAGATGTTGGTTTGATAACGGTCCAGCTCGAAAGAACATCTGTAGTTGCTACAAGCCCTAATGAGTCGAGTTAAGCCAAAATATATGTTGTGTTTTGAAATTCATCTTGGAAATTCCGTAAACTGTATTTCAGGTTGATAAACTGTTGTCGAGTAGTGGCATTCTGTTATTTATGATTACTTATATATCTGTTTGCATTGTTATTATTTGGGTTTCATTTTTGAATATAGAGTTTGATTGCAAGTCCAATAATTCATATGTGGCAAATTCGCACTGAGAATTTATTCTTACCCCCACCCTATGAATATTTTCAAGTTTATTTATCGGATGCAGCAGATGAGCATATTGGTAATGCATATAAAAGATCCACTACCTTGCGTGTATATGTGACACTTAATAAATATACGCGGCAGGCTATCACACCCGGGGATTTGAGGTGTGACAGTTAGGATTTTGAAAAGCCGAATATTGAGCCGTTGCATG
The DNA here is from genome assembly GCA_033356055.1 of Carex pumila. Taxonomy (NCBI): domain Eukaryota; kingdom Viridiplantae; phylum Streptophyta; class Magnoliopsida; order Poales; family Cyperaceae; genus Carex; species Carex pumila. Next base: position 22,336 of record JARJHM010000856.1, read on the forward strand.
GAGGCCCTCTATGCTATGCATAGCATGCTAGCATATTCATATATCTATATGAGGAGGGTTCAAATGCACCCAAATTTTTGTGCACCCAAATGCAACCTATATTTCAAATCTTTTTTCTCTGTTTTCAAAGTTCGAATAATAAATCCGAACCGTTAGATGCGATCTATATATTAAGATGTGCTTGGAGACCAAATTTTACATTTTTTGGAATTTTTTTTACTATTTATTAAGCCACTTTGAAAATCGCTGATTTTACATTTTCTGGACCATTGGATCAGCGATTTTCAAAGTGGCTTAATAAATAGTAAAAAAATTTCAAAAAATGTAAAATTTGGTCTCCAAGCACATCTTAATATATAGATCGCATCTAATGGTTCAGATTTACTATTCAGACTTTGAAAACGGAGAAAAATGATAAGGTGCATTTGGGTGTACAAAAATTTGGGTGCATTTGAACCCTCCTCTCTATATATATATGTAGGAATATGCTAGCATGCTATGCATAGCATAGAGCCCCTCCGTGTAACGGCTTGAATTTCGACTTTTCAAAATCCTAACAGTCGATCCGAACCGTTCATCTTGTTCTCCATATTAATATGTGTTTGGAGACCAAATTTTATAGTTTTTGGATTTTTTTTACTATTTCTTTAGATTTATTGAAAATTGCTGTTTTCAGCAAATCTGGACCATAAAAAAACAGCGATTTTCAATAAATCTAAAGAAATAGTAAAAAAATTCTAAAAAATGTAAAATTTGGTCTCCAAACACATATTAATATGAAGAACAAGATGAACGATTCGGATCGACCATTAGGATTTTGAAAAGTCAAAATCCAAGCCATTGCACGAAGGCTCTATGCTATGCATAGCATGCTAGCATATTCCTATATATGTATGTATATACATACATAGATGTATGTACATATATACCTACATGTATGTACATACGTACATACATATAAATGTACATACATACATATATACATACGTATACGTATGTACATACATACACATATATGAGTATGGCTAAATTGCTACCGGTAGTACTTCGACCTAAGTGCTTACGGGGTCAAATTTTAGTATTTGTTATTCAAACAACAAATCCAAACCGTTAGATGTTCAATCTATATTAAAATGTGCTTGGAGACCAAATTTTACATTTTTTTGAAATTTTTTTAACTATTTATTAAGCTGGTTTGAAAACCACTGTTTTTCAATGCCGCAGAAATTTAATAAAAACAATGGTTTTCAAACCAGCTTAATAAATAGTAAAAAATTTCCAAAAAATATAAAATTTGCTCTCCAAGCACATTTTAATATAGATTGAACATCTAACAGTTTGGATTTGTTGTTTGAACATTAAATACTAAAATTTGACCTCGTAAGCACTTAGGTCGAAGTGCTACAGATAGCAATTTAGTCACTCTATATATACATACATATATGTGTATATATACATTCATATATTTATGTATACATGCATATACATACATATATGTATATATATACACATATGTAGAGTAAGGCTTGGGTGCTATGGATAGCATAGAGGGCCACCGTGCTAGGGCTCAATATTCGAGTTTTCAAAATCCAAATGGTCGATCCGAACCGTTCAACTTGTTCTCCATATTAATATGTGTTTGGAGACCAAATTTTACATTTTTTTAAATTTTTTTACTATTTTATTAATTAGGTAGAAAATTACTTGATCTAAAAAATTCTGCACCATTAAGATATTTGATTTTCTACCTATCTAAAAAAATAGTAAAAATTTTTCAAAAAAATGTAAAATTTGATCTCCAAACACATATTAATATGAAGAAAAAAATGAACGGTTCAGATCAGCCATTTGGATTTTGAAAACTCGAATATTGAGCCGTAGCACGGTGGCCCTCTATGCTACCCATAGCACCCAAGCCTTACTCCATATATGTATATATATATATACATATATATATATATATATATATATAGAGAGAGAGAGAGAGAGAGAGAGAGAGAGAGATGGGCTATGGTACATTGCAATGCATACGCATTTTTGTGCATTGGACCATAAATCACTGGATTAAAAGTCCAAATGACCGATCCAAACCATTCATCTCGTTCTCCATATTAATATGTGCTTCAAGACCAAATTTTATATTTTTTAGAATTTTTTTACTATTTATTAAGCCACTTTGAAAATGGTTGATCCAACGGTGCCTTTTGATTTTACTGTTACCGTTGGATCAGCGATTTTCAAAGTGGCTTAATAAATAGTAAAAAAATTCCAAAAAATATAAAATTTGGTCTCCAATCACATATTAATATGGAGAACAAGATGAACAGTTTGGATCGGTCATTTCTACTTTGAATCGGTGATTTATGGTCCAATGCACAAAAATAGCTATGCATTGCAATGTACCTAGCCCATCTCTCTCTCTCTCTATATATATATAGAGGAGGGATCAAGTTACAACAATTTTTGAGTTACAACAAGTTACCACAACCATTTTCTACATTTTCAAAGTCCAAATTATCGATCCAAATCGTTAAATGTGATCTCTACAATAAAATGTGCTTGAAGACCAAATTTTACATTTTTTGGAATTTTTTTACTATTTATTAAGATGGGTAGAAAAACTAGTCAAATTCAGACCATTGAATTTTGTACCCATCTTAATAAATAGTAAAAAAATTCCAAAAAATGTAAATTTGGTCTCCAAGCACATTTTATTGTAGAGATCACATATAACAGTTTGGATCGACAATTTGGACTTTGAAAATGTAAAAAATAGTTGTAGTAACTTGTTGTAACTCAAAAATTGTTGTAACTTGATCTCTCCTCATATATATATATATATATATATAGGGTTAAAATGCACCATTGGTTTTGTGCCCCAACCATACTCTAAGCACATTTTAATATGTAGAACAAGATGAACAATTCGGATCGACTGTTTGAACTTTGTAAACGGAGATAGAGACATGGAGTATGGTTGAGGCACAAAACCAATGATGCATTTTAACCCTTCTCTCTCTACACACACACACACACAGATATATATTATTTTACCAAACATGTGTAGGCCCTGTTTTTTGACGAGTTGCTGAAAAATCACCCCAAATTTAGAATTTGATGAGTCTCACTATTTCTATATGTTCTTATTCATATTTGGAAATGCAAGCTTGGATCTTTGAGAGTTGTCCAAATTTGACAAAGCTTATAGTGATACAACATCAGCTTTGTGTAAGTTTTTTTTCCAAATACATAACTTCTCTTCATTTTAATGTAATGTTCAAAGGTTATTTTTTAAGAAAGTTTGAAGTAAAGATCTAGTTATCAACCGGCCAGTTATTTGTCGTAGTTCTGTCATCACCATTATCATGAACCACTAGTCCAGTTGGTTGAAACATATGGCAGTGGGTATTACCGATCATACAGTGGTAAAATTAATTTCAATCTATTTAATTTGGATGTTAATTTGATAAAATTAATTAATACCACTAGCTAGGTCCAAATACATAGCTTTCTTCATTTTTAATTTGTTGTTTAAGTTTTTCTTTAAGAAAGATTATAGTACAAAGATCTAGTTATCAATATTTGATCAATTATTTGTTGCAGTGTTTTGTCCGGGATTATGATTAACGGCAAACAACCATAGTTTTAGTCAACCTGGTTGAAGCAACTGACTAAAGAAATCTTGAGATGGTTGAGGTTCAATTTTAGAGGTTTGATACCATGGTACAACGAGTGATACAGAATCTCATGTTTCGTAAAGGGAAATTAAGAAATTTTAGGAACTTTACTACAACGATTGTTTGTTCTGAACACTATTGTAGAATGATGTTTTCAACATTGGATGTTTCGGGTTATATCCATTGGGAATGGGTATTTTTAAATTGATGTTTGAACGATTAGGTAAAATTTGTTGTCTGAGGACTTTGGAGTTTTCCTAGATGGATGGTTGTTTTGGATATTTGATCAGACTTATTAATTGGCATGTTGTTTTGGATGCCTGAAGGATTAATTACCATGTTGTTTTGGATGTCTGAAGAGTTTGGCTATTTATAAATGTGATATTTGATTGATATGAATGTTGTTGTCTGAACATTTATTTGGAGTTATATTAGCTTTTGTAGTTTTGTGCATATATAGTTGTTTTGGATGTTAATTTGATAATATTAATTATAATACCACTAGGTGCATTACTTAATTGGATATATATGTTTTAATTTAATTTTCTTATGTAGTTCTGTTTTTGTTTTTAATTGTATATATGAACTTATAATAACAATGAGTATTTATTGGTTATAAAATTGGTACTTTAATTAATCTTGGTAACAATGAGTATTTTTAATCTTGCTACTTTAAACTTGTTACTTAATTTAATCTTGATTATGAACCTATGATAACAATGAGTATTTATTATTTTTAATTTAGCTAGTAATATTTTAATCTTGGTACTTTAATTATGAACTTTTTATGTTGAAAAATTATAACACAAAAATTTCAGGAGCTCGTACGTTAATCCTTATTATTTAATTAGATATTATTGAGTTGGTATTATAAATGTATTTTATTAAATAATTAACTCATTATAATTGCCGAGTATAGCTCCAAACTTAATGACAAAATACATCACAATCAATTAATTGAATATATATATGAGAGTGATTAATTAATTTATACCAATTTATTTTCCAAATATTTAGATTGTTGCCACTTGAGAACATCACCATCCGTTCAACAAGGAACACATGCAGTTGGTATTGATCAAACTAATGCTGACGACTCATCTACATCACAAATGGTAAAGATCATTCCATCTACACCATCAGTGTAATAGTTCAACAGATGTCGCAGAGTCAATAAAAATCAACGGTTGGATAAAAAAAAAACCAATGGCAAAGGAGGAGTCCATCAGTGCCATTGGTTTGTTAAACACCAACTGATAGTAAAAAAATTCAACGTAATTATAGCGTTGTCACTTATGATGTACACCATTTGTGTGGAAGCATATGCGATGGTAAATATATTTTTTGTAGTAGTGTATTAGAATATTTATAGCGATAAACAACGACAAAAGTAGGATTTAATTACCTGGCTCTAAGGGAATCCTGTTAATTTGATGATGACTTCAGCGATGTATATGTATGATCAGAAAAAAAATCTAGATATTTTTGACTCTCGAAAACGACTTTGATTGTTCACATATAATCTTTTATTTCATATGTTTTCATATATTTTCATCTTGATTTTTGCAACATCAGTCAATTAGCATTCGGAATTTTTTTTTAAATAATAATTGGTGAGGAGGATACGCTACTTTGTAATATGCAGATTGGTATGTGCTATAGATTTATAATTTTTTTCCAAAGAAACAATTTTATATCTTTTTAACAAAGCTCTACTTTAAGATGGTAAAAAAATCTTTAGATGATCTGGTAATTTTTTATCTATTTTAAAAAAAAATTCTTAAAAAATATAAAATTGAATCGCCAATTACATTTTTATATGGAGATAACATTGAGTGATTTATTTTGACTGTTTGAACTTCAAAAAAAAATTATATATATATAATCTCACTCAATAATTGGCCATTAATTAATTCATCTCACACAAACAGACTCTTGCAAAGTTAAAAGTTTAATGTTGCAATATTTTCTTTTTCCATTTTTTCCCTCGAACCTTACTTTTAAGTACTCAATTTAATTTTAATTGAGCCAAAGAACATACTCAATATTATTCCGAATTTCAAGCAAATTATAAGGCTTCGTCATATGCATATATTTTGAGTGTCAGTATTAATAATTACACATGAACAAGTACTTGATCGGAAAGTGGAAACTTCTGTTTGGTGCCTTATCTGTCACACTAATTAATAATATCTAATCACTATATATATATATAAATATGAGTCTGGCTAATATGACATTGGTGGCACATGACACTAACTTCAAAATTAATTGAATAGACTTCAAACGACTAATCCAAACCATTCAAATTAATTTACTTTATGAGTAACGTGTTTACATGCAAATTTTTTAAATATTGAGTTATTTTAGTATCAAATCAAGTGGTAAAAATGTTAAAAAATGAATATATTAAAATTAATTTAAAAACTCAAACATTTGACTGCTTGATTTAATATCAAATAAATTCAAAAAGTTATAAATTTTACATGTAAATGCACAACTAATGAAGTAGATCGGTTTGAATGGTTTGAATTCACCATTTGAAGTCGATTCGTTAGGTTTTGGAGTTGGTGTTATATAGATTGAAATAGAATGTTATACTAGTCAGACTCTCTCACTCTCTCTCTCTCTCTCTCTCTCTATATATATATATATATTCTCAAATGGCAAAACCTTGTTTAAATTGCTTATCATCTTCTAAGCAACTTGCCGAAGTGTCCTACTCATCTTCTAAGCAAATAATTTGTTTCCTTAAGCCATGCTCATGAAGAACTTAGCTTGGGCTTTTCTCCTCCTGTTAAAAATCACATTCTCAATCAGCCAAGAAGTAGAATTCACATTCAATGGATTCACCAGCAAAAACCTAACCCTAGACGGGGTAGCGTCTATTGAGTCGAATGGCCTTTTGAGGTTAACTAACGACACACTTCAAGTTAAAGGTCATGCCTTCTATCCCTTTCCAATTCGCTTCGGCAGGACAACCTCCACCTTCTCAACCACATTTGTATTCGGAATTATTTCACAGTACCTTGACCTCAGCAACCATGGGATTGCCTTCTTCATCTCCTCCACGAACAATCTCTCCACTGCCCAGCCCAACCATTACTTGGGCTTCCTAAATACTCAAAACAATGGTAATATCACCAATCATACTTTTGCAATTGAGCTTGACACTGTATTGAACGCTGAGTTTAATGATATCAATGAAAACCATGTTGGTATTGATATAAATAGTTTGAAGTCAATCCAATCTACACCTGCCGGCTATTATGCCGATGATTCAGGTGCTTTTCAAAATTTGAGCCTTTTCAGTCGTAAAGCGATGCAGGTATGGGTTGAATATGAGAGCCAAGAGACCCAAATTACTGTTACCTTATCTCCTATTGGATACCCTAAGCCAAGAAAACCTTTGCTCTCTTATAAATTCAATCTTTCAACAGTATTAAACGATTCTATGTACGTTGGTTTTTCTTCCACCGCTGGCTCTATTCTTACCTCTCACTACATTCTTGGATGGAGCTTTAAATTAAATGGAGAAGCACCATCCATTAATCCATCAAATTTACCAAAGCTCCCACGTACAACCTCCAAAGGTCGATCAAAAGTCTTAACCATAGTGATGCCTTTCGTTTCAGCCGCCTTTATTCTTATTTTAGTCACCTTCCTTTTTGTCTACTTGAAGAGGCGGTTCACGTACGCAGAATTGCTTGAAGATTGGGAAGTTGAGTTTGGCCCACATCGTTTCTCATACAAAGATTTGTACCGAGCAACAAATGGGTTTAAAGAAAAAGACTTGCTTGGAAGTGGTGGCTTCGGGAGAGTTTACAAGGGGGTTTTACCAGTGTCCAAATTGGAAGTTGCAGTCAAGCAAATCTCACACGAATCCAGCCAAGGTATCAAGCAATTCATTGCAGAGGTTGTGAGTATTGGCCGGTTACGGCATAGAAACCTTGTCCAGTTGTTGGGTTATTGCCGGCGTAAAGGGGAGCTCCTTTTGGTATATGATTACATGCCAAATGGAAGTCTTGACAAGTATTTGTATGGTCAAGAAAACCCGACTCTTAATTGGACCCAACGATTCAAAATTATCAAAGGAGTAGCATCAGCTCTTTTATACCTCCATGAGGATTGGGAGCAAGTCGTCATCCACCGAGACATTAAGGCAAGCAATGTTTTATTAGATTGTGATTTAAATGGTAGATTAGGTGACTTTGGCCTTGCGAGACTATACGATCATGGTACCGACCCTCAAACCACCCACGTGATAGGTACAATGGGTTATCTTGCACCAGAACTTGTCAGAACTAGCAAGGTAACACCTCTTACTGATGTGTTTGCCTTTGGTGCATTCCTGTTGGAGGTTGTTTGCAGTAAGAGACCAATAGAGCCCGGGCCACAAGGGGAGCGAATGATTCTAGTTGACCGGGTGTTAGAACACTGGAATTGCAGATCATTAGCCGATATTGTGGATCCAAGATTAGGCCAATGTTACACAGTAGAGGAGGTAGAGATGGTTCTCAAACTTGGTTTGCTTTGCTCGCATCCACTACCTAGTGCCAGGCCGAGCATGCGACAAGTTGTGCAATATTTGGAAGGTGACGCACCTCTACCTGAGATATCGGCAATAAATATGAAATTTAGCACGCTTGCAATGCTTCAGAATGAAGGATTCGACTCTTATGCTATGTCATTCCCCTCTACAACGACATCTTTCACTGGTAATTTATCTGGTGGTAGATGATGACTCTTTGTTTCTAATTTTGATTTAACTGATAATATTGTGTAATCATATATTATAGTCAATAATGTGTGTATACTGTTATTACTTGTTGATAAATCTCATGAATTTTGTTTCATATACTCTTAGTACAAATTGAAAATTATAATTTTCTGATAAGCCGATAATCAGATATTATACATTATAATTTGTGCATACTTGTAATCATAAAAGAAAAAATCAGCCGTTCCGGACCGGAATCGGGCTATACCGATCCGATTTCAGGCCGAGTTACGCAGTAGGTGATTTATTTCGTCCCATTTCAGCCAAAATGGTCTAAAATGGTCCAATTCCACTCAAATTTTGGCCGAGTGAAAACCTATATGCTTGATTTATCGTGAGCCACGCAGATATCACTCTCTAATTTATTTTTCCTCTTGCATGACTCGAACTAGGGATCTCTTGAATATATGCTACCTTTTGTTGCTAGAATACATAACTACATGTATAATATAAGTGTTGAAACCGCTATTGAAGAGAAGAGCCGCTATGGCAAAAAAGTTAGAATTTTCAATCCAATTCGGCTGATTCCAACTGATTCACCCGATTCTAATTCCACTGTTGAAACATCGATCTCAATTCTGATTCCAATTGTTTCCTTTTATGCTTGTAGTTCTAATCCAAGATTGCAACTGTCTGATAAGCGGATCGCTTAACTGATGTAACATCCTGTTTTGAGTAGCTCATTTATATTGCAACACGGCCTAATTTTCTAAACTACTAAACGGTTTTTTTTTTTTTTTGAAAACCTGATAGTGGTTATCAGTATAAATACAACATTATTACAAAGTAATACAGTTTTAAATCAAAATGACATCTATTATAAATAAACTACTAAACGGTTAACAGGCTTGGTTCGCACTTTATTGGGCTTGCTCATCTTTGGGCCATACTTTTTTTAGGAACAAAACTAGATAAAATGGGCTTGGCTAGTAGTTTAGTAATTCATATCATCTATAGGCCACAATTTTATTTGGAATATAAATTGATAAATTGGGCTTGGCTAGTGGTTTATGAATTCATAACATCTAAGGTAACAGAATGTTTCTGTTTCGGCCACAAATTTTTTTGTTAAAAAACTTGATAAAATGGGCTTGGCTAGTACTTTAGGAATTCATATTATCAAAGGTAACAGAATATTTCTGTTCAGGCCACAAATTTTTTTGGATTAAAACTTGATAAAGTGGGCTTGGCTAGTAATTTTTTTTTTCTTTTGTATTTTCCGTGGCCCCGCGCCAGATGTTGCTTTCATCGTCACGACTAATAGTAAAGCAAATGAAATGACATTACAAACTGTTCAGTAAAGCAAATGGAAGCAAAGATGGTTCTGAATATGCTTTGTAAACTGGATGATCATGATTCGCCATTATGTTAAAACAAAGCATGGTGTAAGTGATACATACTGATACAGTGATCAGCAAATGATACGTGCAAATACCGATTCCTCTATAGTCAACAAGTAATAATGATCTGACTTGATAGCTAGCAAATATAAAGAGCTTCTGGCCATCGACAATACAAATATCTAATCCATTTATTGATCTAGGGAAGTTGTTAGGAATATCAACAAATGTGATTTTATAAGACTTTTTTCTATTCATTTATTAACAAATATCTGACCCATTTATTCTTGGAAACTTAGAAATATCAGCAAATGTGGTTTTAATGTACTTTTTGATATTCATTTACTAGCAAATATCTAACCCTTTGCAAGTATTTAAACCTTTTTTTCCTCAAAAATACAAATTTGTGGATTCACAATTTACAAGTGGCAATGTCATTTTTCAAGAAAGTTTATGTTGAATATGATTTAGGAAGCATCTAATAATCTCCGAACTCCAGTTCCCAAAAAATCTCCAGATATTTTCAAAAATTTTGTAAACTAATGAAGCAAATTCGGTAAACTTCAATACTAAATCTTATAAATTAATTTAACGAATTCTATGAACATAAAACTTCTCATTTTATGTGGTCCCCAATAACTTTCACTTTAATTTTTATTTAACCTCAACTTTAACTACTTTATCTGTTTTGATTAGAACCACTTTTAAATCTTTGACCAGGACCACATCTAGAAAATCTTTAACATTTTTTCAAAACTAATAACTAGCTAGGATCACTTTAAAATTTTGAAAACAGATATATTTAAATAAAAAATTCAAAATTTGTTTTTACAATTTTTTTTTCAAAATGTTTTTTTACAATTTTTTTTTTTAAAAAAATTTTCCCAATATTTTTTCAACTTTTTTTTCAACTTTTTTTTCAAATATCCTTCTAGATGTTACTTTCAATAATTTTAAATTATATAAATCTTATCACATAACTCTAGTTTCGTTGAATCCTGTAAACAATAAAAAAATTCAAATTTATTTTATTTTCAAATTTTATTTTTTTAAACTTGCATCTAGATGTTATTTTCAATTAATTTGAATTCTGTAAACCTAATCACATAACATTGTATACAATTTCGTTGAATACTGTAAATTAGTAAACAAGTTTCAAATATTTTCAAACTTTCATTTTTTTTGAAATTTTCAAATTCTATAAACAGATATATGTAAAAAAAATCAAATTTTTTTTTAAAATTTTTTTTCAAACTTTTTTCCCATTTTTATTTCAAATCTCATTCTAGATTCTACTTTCAATTATTTTGAATTCTATAAACCTTACCACATAACACTATAAATAGTTTCATTGAATCCTATAAACTTGTAAAGAAAAATTCAAATTTTAATTTTGTTTCAAAATCTTATTTTATTTTTTAAAATTTGCATCTAGATGCTACTTCCAATTGTTTTGAATTATGTAAACCTTATCACATAACTATATAGATAACTTCTCTGAATATTGTAAACCGGTAAAAAAAAAATTTAATTTTAATTTTTTTCAATTATTATTTTTACTTTGCATCTAGATACTACTTTACTACTTCTTCTAATTGTTTTTAATTTGAATTCCATAATATGATACTCTATATGCTATAAACATAACAACTAACCTCATAACAACATAAACAAAATGAATAGCAAATAAAAAATATACATAAAAAGTGCACAAGGGCAATAGAAATATCCATCATGCTCTGCAGTTCGCACTACTACTCTTAACAACACCTCAAAAAATTACTGAGAGTTAGCTTGCTATAAGTACCTCTCCACTAATCCAGTTCAGACAATTAAAAATTAAATAAGATGTGTAATTTACATTAACTATTTGTTCATGCACCTTAAATTTTGATGCAAGTCGCAATATAAAGGATAAATTAATTATACATAACAAGATTAATTGCATGTAACCACCTTTATTTTGACTTTATAGTCAGTGCACTTAAACTCTAATTAAGAATGACATTACACATACATTCATTACTAAGAAACTAGACCTAGCAAAGCTTGCTCGAATCGGACCTGAAACACCAAAAAAGCATTAAGCATCTAGCTCAGTAAAAAAAAATTAATGCAGTAGATAAGAAAACCACCAACTTTTTGGTACCAGTGTTGCCATTACTGGTACCAAACAGTCTGGAACCTAACAATTACACCTCCAGACTATTACTATTAATATCCCTTGCCCCTCATTAGACTAAAGTACCTAAATTTTTACAATATGAAAAGGATAATTTTAAATTCAAAATCTCTATCATGGTTTGGAAAATCCGATTTTTCCCGAGTTAACTCAGGTATACATGTTATATACAGAAAATTGATAAAATTGAAGTGAAATCGAAAAAATTGACCAAATTTTCATTCATTCACTTCTTTCTAGAGCAAAAATACATTATTTCGGTGATTCAATCGGGCCAATTTTGGATTTTTTGCAATGATGGTAGAAACGATTTGGGGAAATCGCGTCTCAGAACAAATAAGAAGAAAGGTTAAATCCTTAAATATATTGTATAGACTTGGTGTATGAATGTTGTACTGTTTTATTTTGAAAATATAATATGGTTTCCAGTGAAACATGTCCAGTCCGATTATAAAAATGGAGCGGAATCAGCGGATGCCGAATGTCAAAATGTCGTATTCATGAGGCATTGAGCAATAAATGCTGTCTTATTTAATTCCATATTGATTATCCTATTAAATGCATTGATTTTGTGCTCCAATCATATTCTACATCTATATCTTTATTTACAAAGTTTAAACAGTTAATCCGAACTACTCAACGTGATCGCCATATTAAAATGTTCTTAAAGAACAAATTTTATATTTTTTGAAATTATTTTACTATTTTTTAGATAGGTACAAAATTACTGTTTTTGGAAGGTCCAGATGCAGTGATTTTGTACCTATTTAAAAAAATAGTAAAATAATTTCAAAAAATATAAAATTTGGGCTCTAAGCACATTTTAATATGGAGATCATGTGGAACAGTTCGGATCGACTGTTTGAAATTTGTAAATGGAGATATAGATATGGGGTATAGTTGAGGCACAAAACCAATAATGCATTTTAGTCCTACTCTAAATACACGGTGATTTATTTTATTATTATTATTTTTTTATTTGACTAAAGTAAACGGTGCAATGGTGCATATAATTGTTGACAAAAGTAATTTTATTTATTTATTTTATAAATTAAGTTTTTATTTTATTTTATTTTGACTAAAGCAAAATAAAATATTTTCTTTTAAGATAAATTAATGAATACAAAATAAATATGAAAATTTAAAAGTTAAAATCAAACATTTTATTTGTCTTTTGTGAATTTATTAACCTTTTTTTATTATTTTATGGACGTCTATTTAATTTTAAATTAGATAAATATTAATTTTATAAGTAATACACTCCAAATTTATTATTATCTTTCCAAATTTAATTATTATTAGTATTTGAGTGGGTTATTTGATAAATTTAGCACAAAACGTGCTTTTGTCAAAAAAAATCCAAGTTTCTAATTAGATTCGTCCGATTCCGACCGATTCATCTAATTCCGATTCAATAGTCAAATGAGCGATTTCGATTCCAATTCTGATTTTCAAAACCATGATCTCTATTCAATCATTATGCATTCACTATCTATAGTTAGCCTATGCATTACAAAAGCTTAATTTTAATATCCGAATCTCAACTTAACTAATTAAAAGAAATTACAATTTTCAAAAACACCCTAATATACTAGTTTTCACCTAAACTGCTAGAAATGACCTATATTCAGTGCTTTTCTTGAGTTTGTTACTAATTACAGGTTTAACTGTACCTAAGTACAAAAAAATTAAAAAAAATTAAAAGTACCCGAAAGAAATGCAACTAGAGAGGTTTCTTTCTTTTATGCTTACTATTCTATCTGATACTGTCATAAGTCATAACAATATAAGCTTATCAGGTCGGAGAGAGGAGAGAGGAGACAGACAAGATTGAAAGAGGCATTTACCTGGAAAGAGGAGACAGATAGCCGAGGAGAGGCAACAAATTAGACAGGCCAAGCGGAGACGGTGGAGAAGTGAGCAGAGATAACCGTCGCAAAGTGGTCATGCTTGCTCTAAACTAACATGTGCCAATTAATTAACTCAACCTCAAGAAAAGAGAAGCGCCTTCTGTTAAAATGGTTATAGAAATCATCAGTGGAACTTTGCTCGTCAAACCTAATAATTATTATGTACTAGTCATCCATACCATCAATCCTGATCCACCAAACAAAAGGGTAAAAGAATTAAAAATATATCCAAGAAAAAAATAAGATCTATAGCATTGAAAAATAATACCTGACAATACGCGTTGAAAAATAATAGCATTCAAAAATGAAAATCTATAGGATTGTCACAAGTTCTTGGACTGACGAGAAAATGAGAGATGAAGAAACAAACGCAGATGAGTCGGTACTTGGATTATGTTTCTTGACCTGTTTTCAAGTGATAATAGCACTTATGATAATCTCATCTGAAATAACATGTCAAGAATTCTGTAAATCTAATGTATGAATTCTATAAGCCTAAGTAAAAAATTCTGTAAATGTTTTGTATTTGTCAGCTTTTTATCCAATTCCTCAATTTCTATAGGAAATCTTATCAACATATACCTGCACCTACTATACCAATCAAAACGCATGACTATACCCTACTAACATCAACCATTAACAGTGTATGAATCCATTCATCAATTACTGTATTAAAAAAAGTAAAAAAAAATTTTTAATTAACAAAAGGACAAACCTGGAAATGAAAGCTATTGAGACACCGAGCAATCTGCTTGAAGAGTGGGACCATGCATCTCTGAAACTCAGCTGCCTCGCATGTTGAAGGTGATGGCATGATACCCCTTCTCGGCTAGTCCAGTGATGATCCCAATTTCAGCTCCGCAAGAGAGATCTTGCTCCTTTTCCTACTATCCTGTCATAGAATCACAATGCTATCCCTCAACTAGCTGTGCAATATCCACCCCTACTTAACCATAAATTGAGAATATGTTGTCAACAAAGATTCTGTTAAACCTTAAAACACATAATTTAGCCGCAAATTACCCTCAACTATGACATCAGCAAATACATAAATAGAATTTATGAGTATAAAATTATTGGAACTACAAGAAGTGAAGAATTCTGAAACTTATAGGCCGAGTGATAGCAGCAGCATATGAAATAATTACCTCATAAATTTTCTAAATTTGCAAATTGCAACTCAGTGTAATTGTGCTGAAAAATCACTGTCATACGATTTTTCTCTAGTTCAGCAAGTATATGACTAGTAGTCTTAACGGCCACCTGATCAGCGCCATGACAGGAGAAACTCCACTCAAGCACCTCGACCTGAGCTCTGACCTCATGCAAGATCGCCTGATGGGAGCGGCCACAATGGATCTCCCTTTCCTGTCCCGCCATCTCCTCATCTTCCTCTTTTTCTTCCCCTTCTTCCTCTTCCTCCAGTCCCTGTTCTTCCTCCACCTCCATAGCCACTACAAGATCCGTCGGTGGCTCCACCAAAGGAGGAAGAAGGAGAATCTTCTTCATCTAGCTTTCACTTCAGACCCTTTCTCCTCTGGGTTCGCTCGCACTGCTGATTGTCCTCCATGGCAAGAGATAGATAGATAGAGATAGGGAGATAAGAATCTCAACTGAAAGAGGTTTGCTCGCACTGCCTCTAGGTTCGCTCGCACTGCTGATCGTCCTCCAAGCGCCCGACTAGCTCCGATTGAAGGTACCCATGCTCGATTGAGATCAGCGAAGGCGGGGTATGTATATCGATCGGAAATTTGTACTGGGAAAGATCAAAAGAGAAATTTGGAATATGGGAGAGAGATTCGAAATTTGTAAAATCAAAATCGCACTGCAGGAAAGAAAGTTTTTATCTAAGGTAGTGTGGGAGATGAAGCGTGTGAGAAAACCGTTGCTGTTAATGTCAGTTGAAATCGTATAAAAATAGTGGGCGGGGATTATCAGGGGACTGAAGGTCGGAGGACGATACCTTTTCTCTATTATTTAAAGGAGAGAGTACAAGAATAATATATATTTCTCACTTACAATCATTCATACATGCCTCGCACGATGGTATACAAGAGCTCACCTATTTATACACTTATAAGGTCGGTTAATGGAATTTTATGGATCATTCTTTACTGACTACATTATTTGTCGGTTTACAAAATACTGAATAATCATCTAGCATATTTTTTACCAACACGATTTGTCGGTTGGAAGTTTCCACAATTTGTAATGGACTTGGGCCTGGTGCTGAACTTCAACATTCTCCCTTAGCACCAACTTGATATTGTCTTAATCTTCGGTACTTCGCGTTTATTTGCATCATCATACTTCTTGTTGCTTCTTTTAATTTTGTAAGCTTAAAGTTGCTCAGGTGTTTATGGTCGATCTTCCAAAATAGTTATCTTCACAAAAGAAGGTTCTTGAATCTTCTTCTCAAGTTGTGTTGGCACAAGTAGTGTTCAAATTTTTTTCTCTACACAGATCACACGAGTCGTCTTGCACGAACTCCCATCCTACAATCTTCTCCAAAACAACGATATTTCTCTGTGTCCTCTTGTCATCATCACCCTCATTGGTGATGGCCTCCAACTCAGTGCTCTCTTGTCGATTCTCCTCATCAACAACCACTGCGCACCTCACAACTCTGATTTCTTCTCAACCGGTTCTTCAACTGGTTCTTCAAAGAACCATGACTCAAAGGCAATCTCCTCATTTTCAGGCTCATCAGCCTCTTCGACGTCCTCTACGTTAGCCACCGACTCCATCGCAACAGCTGCCATTGCGACCCACTCTTCTTTACTTGGGACCTCCTCTAGTATCTTCTCTTTCGCGGTCACCACGAAGCTTCCTTCATTCTTTTTGAAATGGCACCCTCTTGCATACTGCCCTCGTCGTCCGTAATTGTAGCATTCTCTCGTTCAATTCCTGTAATATTTTGAAAATTTGAGTCATTATTATATTATTTATACTTACAAAACTGTTTCATAAGATAATAAAAATTATAAATCTTTGGTAACATTTCATAAATATATATATATATATATATATATATAGAGCTAGGCTATGGTGAGTTGCGAAGTAAAGCAACTATTTTACATTTTTTGGAATTTTTTTACTATTTATTAAGCAATTTTGAAAGTCGCTGATTTGATGGTTCAGAAAATTTTACTGTTTTTTACTGTTCACAGCAAAATAGCAATTTTTAAAAATGCTTAATAAATAGTAAAAAAATTCCAAAAAATGTAAAATTTGGTCTCCAAGCACATTTCAATATGGATTAAATATCTAACGGTTCAGATCGGTAATTTGGACTTTCAAAATAAAAATACAGCGTGAAGTAGAAATGCGTTTTACTTCGCAACTTACCGTAGACTACCTCCTATAGAGCTAGGCTACGGTGAGTTGCGAAGTAAAGCGACTATTTTACTTGACGCTCATATTTTGTGATTTTAAAGTTCAAAATGTCAATCCGAACCATTCATCTTGTTCTTTATATTGAAATGTGCTTGGAGACCAAATTTTACATTTTTTGGAATTTTTTTACTATTTATTAAGCAATTTTGAAAGTCGCTGATCTGATGGTTCAAAATTTTTTACTGTTTTTTACTGTTCACAGCAAAACAGCAATTTTTAAAAATGCTTAATAAATAGTAAAAAAAAATCCAAAAAATATAAAATTTGGTCTCCAAGCACATTTCAATATGGATTAAATATCTAACGGTTCGGATCGGTAATTTGGACTTTCAAAATAAAAATACAGCGTGAAGTATAAACGCGTTTTACTTCGCAACTCACCGTAGACTACCTCTATATATATATATATATATATACATAGGACTTGGCTACGGTGCTATGGGTAGCTAAGAGGCTTCCCGTGCTACGGCTCAATATTCGACTTTTCAAAATCTTAACGATCGATCCGAACCGTTCATCTTGTTCTCCATATTAATATGTGCTTGGAGACCAAATTTTACATTTTTTGAAAAATTTTTACTATTTTTTTAGATTTATTGAAAATCGTTGTTTTTCAGACAAATCTGGACCATAAAAAACAGCGATATTCAATAAATCTAAAAAATAGTAAAAAAAATTCCAAAAATGTAAAATTTGGTCTCCAAACACATATTAATATGGAGAACAGGATGAACGGTTTGGATCGGCCATTAGAATTTTGAAAAGTTGAATATTGAGCCGTAGCACGGGAGTCCTCTTAGCTACCCATAGCATATTAGCCAAATCCTATATATATATATATATATATATATATAGGAATATGCTAGCATGCTATGCATAGCATAGAGGGCCTCCATGCAACGGCTCAATATTTGACTTTTCAAAATCCTAACGGTCGATCCAAACCGTTCATCCTGTTCTCCCTATTAATATGTGTTTGGAGACCAAATTTTACATTTTTTGAAATTTCTTTACTATTTTTTTAGATTTATTGAAAATCGCTGTTTTCAGCAAATTTGGACCATAACAAAAACAGCAATTTTCAATCAATCTAAAAAAATAGTAGAAAAATTCCAAAAAATATAAAATTTGGTCTCCAAACACATATTAATACGGAGAACAAGATGAACGGTTTGGATTGACCGTTAGGATTTTGAAAAGTTGAATATTGAGCCGTTGCATGGAGGCCCTCTATGCTATGTATAGCATGCTAGCATATTCCTATATATATATATATATATAGAGAGAGAGAGAGAGAGAGAGAGAGAGAGATGGGCTATGATGCATTGCAATGTATAGGCCATAGTGTATATTGGACCATAAATCACCGATTCAAAGTCTAAATGACCGATCCAAACTATTCATCTTGTTCTCCATATTAATATGTGCTTGGAGACAAAATTTTACATTTTTTGGAATTTTTTTTACTATTTATTAAGACACTTTGAAAATCGCTGATCCAACGGTGGCTTCTGATTTTACTGTTCCAAACAGTCACCGTTGGATCAGCGATTTTCAAAGTGGCTTAATAAATAGTAAAAAAATTTCAAAAAATGTAAAATTTTGTCTCCAAGCACATATTAATATGGAGAACAAGATGAACGGTTTGGATCGGTCATTTGGACTTTGAATCATTGATTTATGGACTAATGCACACCATGGCCTATGCATTGCAATGCACCATAGCCCATCTATATATATATATATATATAGAGAGAGAGAGAGAGAGAGAGAGAGATGGGCTACGGTGAGTTGCGAAGTAAAGCGACTATTTTACTTCACGCTCATATTTTGCGATTTTAAAGTTCAAAACCTTCGATCCGAACCGTTCATCTTGTTCTCCATATTGAAATGTGCTTGGAGACCAAATTTTATATTTTTTTGGAATTTTTTTACTATTTATTAAGCAATTTTGAAAGTCGTTGATCTGATGGTTCAGAAAATTTTACTGTTTTTTAGTGTTCACAGCAAAACAACAATTTTAAAAAATGCTTAATAAAGAGTAAAAAAATTCCAAAAAAATATAAAATTTGGTTTCCAAGCACATTTCAATATGGATTAAACATTTAACGGTTCGGATCGATCGTTTGGACTTTCAAAATAAAAATACAGCGTGAAGTAGAAACGCATTTCACTTCACAACTCACCGTAGCCCATCTCATATATATATATATATGTATGTATGTATATGTATAAAGTATTTAAATATACTAAACCGAATTAGACATTTAGTATAACCGTTCATAAAAAAAAAAAAAGCGCCAGAAAGGCACGGTTTCAAAGAAGTTTTTATCTCATAACAATTTTTATTTTGTTATGAAATAATAAATAGTAGACATTTTATCTTCTCCACCTCATCCACTTTCTATTAGATTTAATTTTTGTATTAACTCTCATGTAAATTGTATAACTTTTCATTTGCATTATCTAGCCTATAAATAGAGGTTTTGTAAATGGTTCAAGATGAACATTTTGATATGGTGATATAATATAGAAATAAGATTTAGCCTCTCCCCAATATTATTTTGTTTTGTTTTATAATACGTTATCAGCATGAGTTTACTCTAGTCAAGTTGCGACGCGATTTTCTCAAGAAGAAGGCACTCTTAAGATTACATTCATAACTTTACTGTTAGTAATATTTTTATTTCTTGAATGAAATTTTCTTACTTTATATTGCTTATTGTTAGTAATAATTTTTATTTCTTGGATGAAATTTTCTTATTTGAATGAGAGTAATATTTTCATTCCCTGAAGAGAATGATAAAGCAAGTACATGATAATAGCTATAAGCTTTTGTACATACTATAGCTAGAAGCTTTTTCTGAAAGAACCTGAAGTTCTTAATCATAATTTTTTTTTATACAAGAGAACTTGAAGTTCTATTAGAAATTTAGTATAAAATTAATATAATAACTACCAGTTATTATAAGCCACTGGATATAATAACCTGAAGTTATTCTCAATTAAAAAACCTAAAGTTTTATTAGAAATTTTTATATAAAATTAATATAATAACTGGAAGTTATTATAGGTCATTGGATGAAAATATAATCCGAAGTTATTTCAAATTAAATTTTATAATTGCGTAGCCAAGCAATTTAATAACCAAAAGTTATTAAATAAAATATTTTATTATAACATGAAGTTATATAATATTAACTTGAAGTTATTAATACATTTAAATTTATTTATTTATTTATTTATTCATGCAATTTACGTTTTTTATTTATATTTATTTATCTCCCTTTTCATAAACTGAAGTTATGGCATTGATAACCTGAAGTTATGGCATTGAGAACCTGAAGTTAATTTGTATCTATTTTCTTAATACATATGACAAATCTCACAAAGTTTGAATTTATCTCATTTTTTTTCATTTATCATAACTCGAAGTTATGGTAATAACAACCTGACGGTGTAAATACGTATTAATGAAAAATGAGAAAGAAAAACATCTTGAAAATGTTTGTTTCAGATGTAGGATGACAGATCATTAGTCGCATACATGTCGTACGCCAAAGCATTGTGTAGAGCTTTATCAAGCCTCAATTAAGAAAAAAAAATGTGCAAACTAATTTTATTGAAAATGACCCCAAAATGAATGTCATATGGATACACATCTTGATGTATCATATTTCTTCCATAATATCAATGAAGAAATATATATTATTACTTAGGGAGAAAATGTAATATAGAAGTTTATATTTATGTTTAATAAAAGTTTAGTTTACTTTTAAATTTTTATATGCAAATAAGTTTAATGAATAAAAGTAATTTATTTTTGCATTTTAAAAGAAAATGGCTAACGTAGTGATAAGTAATGAAGATCCATGTCTGGTAGACAGTGGAACAACTAATACCATATTGAAAAGTAAGAAATATTTTTCACAATTGCATCTTGGTAAGAATAATATTCACACTATATCTTGCACAAATAATTTAATAGAAGGCTCCAGAAGAGCTTGTATTTTGTTACTAGAAGGAACAAAATTAATAATAGATGATGCATTATATTCAAGTAAATCCAGAAGAAATCTACTAAGCTTTAAAGATATTCGAAAGAATGGTCATCATATTGAAACTATGAATGAGAAAAATTGCGAGTCTCTTCATATCGCATCTATTAAGAATGACCAGAAGATCATAATTAAAAAGATGCAAGTAATGTCATCTGGATTATATAGTATTTATATAGGTAGAATATAATCAAATATGGTTGCTAATCCGAGGTTAGCTGTTACTTACCAGAAGTTAGTTGTTACTAACCAGAAGTTAGTTGATCCAAAATTATTTACATTACGGCATGACAGATTGGGTCATCCAGGAAATACAATGTTGAAGAGAATAATTGAAAGTGCAAATGGGCATCTCCTAAAGGACTTGAAGATCATATTATCAAAAGATATGACATGCGAAGCAAGCTCTTTTAGAAAACTAATTATTAGACCATCTCCAGATAAAGTTGGACCTGAAGTTCCTTCATTTTTAGAAAGAATTCAAGAAAGATATATGTGGACCTATTACACCTCCATGTGAACCATTTAGATATTTTATGTTGTTAATTGATGCATCAACACGCTGGTCACATGTGAGTTTGTTAGCAACAAGAAATGTTGTATTTGCTAGACTAATAGTACAAATTATTCAATTGAGAGCTAATTTTTCGGATTATCAAATCAGAAGAATCCAGCTTTATAATGCAGGAGAATTTACATTCCAATCATTTAATGATTATTGTAGATCAATTGGGATTAAGATAGAACATCCAGTGGCTCATGTACATACACAAAGTGATTTAGCTGAATCATTAATTAAAATGAGTGGGGTTAAAATGCACCCTTCTTTTTGTGCTCCAAACGTGCACCCTTCTCTCGTTTCTTCATTTTTAAAATTTAAATAGTTGATTTGAATCTACCAATGTGTTCTACATATTAAAATGTGCTTGGAGACCAAATTTTACATTTTTTGGAAATTTTTTACTATTTTTTCAGAATTTTTTATTAAACTAAACAATAATAAAAAATTCAGCACAGTGATAATTTTCAAAAATTCTGAAAAAATAGTAAAAAAATTTCAAAAAATATAAAATTTGGTCTCCAAGCACATTTTAATATGTAGAACACGTTGGTAGATTCAAATCCACTATTTGAATTTTAAAAATGAAGAAACGAGGGGAGGGTGCACGTTTGGAGCACAAAAAGGAGGGTGTATTTTAACCCCACTCAATTAAAATATTACAACTTATTGCTAGACCATTACTTATGAAATGTAATATACCATCTTTTGCATGGGGACATGCCATTTTACATGCTGCTCCACTTATTAGATTAAGACCAATTGCGTATCATAAATTTTCTCCATTACAATTGGTCTTTGAAAGAGAACCAGACTTGTCCCATCTTAAAAATTTTGGTTGTGATGTGTATGTTCCAATTTCTCCACCACAACGTACAAAAATGGGACCACAAAAAAGATTGGAAATTTATATTGGTTTTAACTCTCCATCAATTATTAAATATTTATAACCATTAACTGGAGATGTTTTTACAGCATGTTTTGCTGACTGTCAATTTGATGAGACAATATTTCCAATCTTAGGAGGAGAAAAAGAAAAGTTGGTAAAACAAGAAGTAACTTGGAATACATTATCAATATCTTATCTTGATCGCCGAAGTGGTCAATGTGAATCGGAAGTTTAAAAGATTATACATTTGCAAAGAATAGCACATGAGTTATCAGATGCATTTACAGATACAAAAAGAGTGACTAAATCACATGTACCAGCTTTAAATGCAACTGCTCAAATTGATGTAATCCCAGCAAAGGTTACTACATAGAGAAAACGTGAAAGACCAACTGGTTCCAAAGATAAAATCCACGAAAAAAGAAAGAACAGAATAAAGCAGTTGATGTAACTCCAGAAGAGGTTATTGAGAAGAGATTAATAAAATCCTAGAAGAGATTGATAAAACCCCAGAAGAGATGGATGAAATTCCAGATGAAACTCAGGAACCTAGTTATTATGAGATCTCAATAAACTATGTACAAAATGGTACAATATGGAACTGAAATGAAACACGTGTTGATGAAATTTTTGCATATGCTATAGCAATTGATGTGCTAAATGAAAAATATTATGTGCCAAAAACTCTTGAAGAGTGTATGCACAAAAATGATTGGCCAAAATGGAAAAATGCCCTGAAGGCTGAATTAGATTCGCTTGAAAAGCACAATGTTTTTGGACCTAGAGTCTTAACCCCCAAAAATGTTAACTCTGTAGGTTAGAAGTGGGTGTCGTCAGAAATATAAGCGTAAAATTTATATCCAAACATGTATGTTTATATTATTTTCATTTATAGTCCTATTATGATAATGCATTAGTATTTTTTAATGCACTTCGGAGATGTTTCTCAATAAAAAAAATAATATGAAAATTTAATATCTAATTAAATCATTTGAGCAAATTATTTAGTATAACTATTCATAAAAAAGAAAAAACATAAAAATTGAAGAGGCGCCAGAAAGGCACGGTTTCAAAGAAGTTTTTATCGCATAACAATTTTTATTTAATAATTATAAGTTACGGTTTTCAGATTAGTTTTGTATTTGTCATATAAATGCATCTCTTCTACTAACGCACCATTTCGATTTACACTTTCATTATATATACATATTAAAGCAATAGAATTGATAGACTTCCCTAGCTTCTCTCTCTGTTTTATATCCGAGACATTTCGCTTCTCTCAGTTTGATATCCGAGAAAAGAAAAAAAAATGAAAAATGAAACAGAAGAAAAAAATAGAAGATATATTTTATTCAAGTTTGGCCATCAATTATCAATATCCGATTTGAATTCTGACTACGTCGAAGTGATTTTGAATTGTTGTTGCAAACCGATATGAAATTCTGAATATCTCACTATCAGGTAACTAGACTTCTCTATAACTATGTTTTCGTTTTGTATGGTTGATTTGAATATTAGTATATGTTGCATATTGAATTATGATGGTATATTTAACGGGATAGCGGGTTTGAGGTTGAAATTTGGCCTCTCGCTGTTGGATGAATTTCCCAGTGGGTTGGCGGCCTTCCAATGTTGAATGGATTTTCCATTGGATTGGCAGTTTAAAGGAATTGTGTTATTAGAATGTGGGAATCGCCTGTGATAGGGATTACCCATGTGTGAATATGATGTGACTGGTTTTATAAATAACCTAGACCGATGTGCTATTGCTGGTTAAATATGTGTGCATAATTTGATGTGTATTTATGTGGATTAATCTGGACTATTTAAATAGTTGTTAAATTAAGCCAATTATAGAGAAACACATCGTTAAATAACCGGTTACTCAGCTTTGTAGCTGACTCCGTTTTGTTATTTTTTTTTTCATTTTTGTTGGCGACGTAGGTTGACAGGCCAAGGAAGGTGTGAAGATGCTTATATAATCATGCTTCGGATGGTAAAAATCTGGAGTGTGACAACTCCTTTGCCCTCCTGGCCTCTAGGAGCTCCCCCTGAACACGAGCACCTCTTGCATCGTTCATGATCAGCATTCTCTTTCTCAGGTTGTCATTGATATTGGTCCCTTCTCGACTCTCCACGCCGATTACTATACAAGGCCTTCTCTTCGTGCTTCACTGTCAAACCTGTCAGCTGCTTGGCAAGAGCTTCCTGATTGACCAACAAATTGTCCAGTTCTAGCAAAGTTGGTTGCGTCACCCATTCTTGAATTGTTATGATGAAGGCGTTGTAATATGGCCTCATTCCATTCAGGATTATCCATCACATTCTATCCTCACCAATTTTCGCATTAGCGTCTATCTAATCAATCTCCTTGCACAAATTCTTTACTTAAAAGAAATAGTCACTTACAATCATATAACCTTAGGAGATATTGATCAGCTCCCACTCTAGCAGTTATAGCTGACTTGTGTTCTTCCTTGAAAATAACGCGGCAAAGATATCCCATGCCTATTTTGGTGTCTTGATATCTTCAATGTGAGACAGTTGACTCTTGTCCACCGTAGCCTTTAGTACAAATAATGCTCGATCCGCCTTCACCTTCCACTTCTTGTAAGCTCGGATTGAATTCAATGGCAATTTGATCTCATCACCATCCACAATCTCCCACAAGTCTTTGACCCAGCAGATATGGCTTTGTTGAATATATAAATTCATTTGTAACACTAAGAGATTGGAGTACTACAATATCTTACATAGCTATTTCATACTCATTGTTCACTCACTACTCATGGACACTTATACATACATGAGCCACCATCTAATTATACTAACTATATGGTGGTACTAGGCATTTCTAGATTTTACTTACTAGTTCCACCGACTTTAGTTATGTCGGTTTTAGTCTTTCTAGATTATACATGATATGTATAAATCTACAAATTTCTAACTGACTTTAGTTCAAATAAATTCTTGAACAATCCAGAAGAGTATTTGGGCCTTTATATGATGGTGCTGATTTACACCAATTCAGAGTTTTCTTGATCTTTGATACTCCACGTTTATTTAGATAGTCATACTTCTTGTTGCTTCTTTTAATTTTCTGAATTTGAATGTGCTTAGATGTTTGCGGTCAATTTTCTAGAATAGTCATCTTCACAAGAGAAATTTTTGAAATCTTCTTCTCACGCTGTTTTGGCACAAGTCGTCATCAAACTTTCTTCTCTCAACAGATCATGAGACGAGCTGTATCTTCTTGCACAAACTCTCGTCCGCTCTTTTTGTCCATCTTTTTTCTTGTCCATCTTTTTTCTATAAATATGGCTCATCGGCAAATTTCGGAACAATGAGTAAGTTTCTTTCAAGGGAGCAAATTTGTTTATATTTTTAAACTTGTGTATTGTCATTATAATGATGGCTGTTAACAACATTTATTGAGAAGTTTGATTGCAGAACTTGATAGCATCATAACAAGAATGAGACACTTTTCGCGAGGATAAAAAGTGACTTTTTGCGACGGACTACTCTCATTATTCAGCTTTTTCTTTTTGCGACGGACGGCCGTCGTAAATGCATTTTTTCTCTCGCCAAAAGTGTCTACTTTGTTGTAGTGCATGTTTTCTTGTTGTAAAGTTTTGATGTTTTACAGTAGTGTGAAAATTTTAAAATTTAGCTTGCAACCTGTCCAATGCATAAGTCAAACTAATTTTAATACTTATTTCTTCAATGTACACTGACAATGATAGATTATGTGTCACATTATTAGTGCAATCTTAAAATTTAAGCAGTCCAATAAAAACATAGTGAGCTTTCTTTGTTTTGTTAATGCTTTGTGAAGCTTCTATATTTTGAACTCAGCAAAAGAGTTGTATTTGTAAACACTTGAAGCTTTTTGTTCAAATTATAAAATGCTAATCATCTGTCGTATAAGAATGCACGGCTATGAATAGATGAGGCCAATCAAATGGGCTCTATCGGCAACAACTTATTCTAATTGAAGCTAATCTCTGTCCAATAATATCCAGAAAGCAAGTGATATAATGCCTAAAAAGTACTTAACTTCCTCAAAAAATAAGTTTCCATCAGATTAGGTATTACATTTGAGGCAAATTATATTATCAACTGATTACATAAACCTCCTCAATTCCAAAAACATTATAATAATAATTACAATAATAATTAAGACTGAAAACTTAAAAATATGAGCCAAATTAATCAGTCTTACTATTGCTTTTGTGTAATCAGATATTATAGTCCATAATGTGTGTATACTGGCATTACTTGTTGATAAATCTCATGAATTTACTCTTAGTTCGAATCGAAAATTATAATGTTCTGATATGCGAACAATCATATATTATACTTAATAAATTTGTGCGTACTTGTGGTCATAGAAGGAAAGATTAGCCGTTCCAGACCGAAATTGGGCTATATTGATCCAATTTCAAGCCGACTTACACGGTAGGTAATTTTTTCATCCAATTTGGCTGAAATGATATGCTTCCAATCAAATTTCAGCCAAAATGGTCTGATTCTACTCAATTTTCGGCTGACCAGAAACCTATGCGCTTGGTCTACCGTGAGCAGCGTATATACCAGTATACCACTCTCCAAAAAAAATTTCCTCCTACGTGACTCAAACCAGGGACCTTTTGATTATCAACTAAGTCAACTATCACCACACTACTACTTATGTTGCTAGAATACATAACTACATGTATAATATAAGTGTTGAAATTGCTATTGAAGAGGAGAGTTGCTCTAGCAAAAAACTCAGAGGTTCCAATTTAATTCGACTGATTCCGACTCCAATTTTTCCTTCTATATTTGTAGTTCTAATTATGGTTCTGAAACTCGGAATCGGTATCGGAATAGGAATCAGAATCGAGTTTTTGATCGTGAAATCAGAATCGGATAAATCGGCCGGAATCGGAAGAATCGAATCGGTAACTAGGATTTTTTTGGCTGAAACTTGTTTTGTAGCCAAAATGTAGGAAAATTTTGATAAAAAAAATTTGTAAAAAAAAATTATGTTAAGACAAAATATTGCACTCAAATAATTCACTAATAATATAATTAATACAAACATTACAAATAGAATATACTTTTTTATTGCTAGAAACTATACCGATCTGGTTAAATCATCTCGTTCTCTGTATTACAATACGAATGAACATATTGTTGTATAGAGTCAAAAAATAAAAACATTAATATAGTGTGGGAATAAACCTTAAAAAAATATATATATTGTGGGAATATAAAAATTTCAACTTTTTTTTTAATTACTGTTAAAGTAGAGTCTAAAATTAAGATAGCGACAAACTAAAATAGTAAAATATCAACTATTAAATTAACAGATCCATTAAATTCTACTCTCCAATATCTTTAATTTCTTTCAACCAGAAAAAATTAAAAAAAAAAAAGACGAGGTGTTGCTCTGTAAAAGTTTCCTTCTTTGTCCCCTTTCCTATTTACCAAAGAGAAAAGGTTTATGACCACTGAGTTTTGTCCACCATCTGTCCATAATCTTATTCGATTCTCATTTTTTAACGGTCTCCTCTACTCTATTTAAACATGTCGTAACTTTCCGAATTTCATTTCTCAAATTTCCGATCAGATTTCATTTTTTGAATTTCTCTCTCTCTCTTTTTTCTCCTTGCTCACTGTCTCCCACTACCCTATCTAAACTCCAAGATTCCAACCTTTTCTCTGTTAGATATACTCTCGATCTCTCTATTACTCAACTTCTCCGCCTTGCATGCTGTCCTGACGACCATCAGCGCCAAACGGGCAGCAGCGACGGAGTACAATCGTATGACTACTCGTCAACGCTTTCTTCTCTAAAAGAGGCAATGGAGTACGAGAGTGAGGCAATCTGGAGGAGTGATCTGGTGAAGAGCGATGAGAGTGAGGCAATCTGGAGAAGAGAGATAAGAGTGAGGCGATCTGGAGCATAATCAGGTTATTTTACAGTATTCACTTTGTAGTGTTATAATATACATCTTGTGATTTTATAGTATTCAAAACAGATTATTTACTAATCTATTTATGAAAAGAGCAAATGATTCTAGTCGACCAGGTGTTAGAACACTGGAAATACGGATCATTAGCCGATA
The DNA here is from genome assembly GCA_033356055.1 of Carex pumila. NCBI lineage: Eukaryota > Viridiplantae > Streptophyta > Magnoliopsida > Poales > Cyperaceae > Carex > Carex pumila. Next base: position 51,240 of record JARJHM010000856.1, read on the forward strand.
TTGTGGATCCAAATTTAGGCCAGTGTTATACAGTAGAAGAGGTTGAGATGGTTCTAAAACTTGGTTTGCTTTGCTCACATCCACTACCTAGTGCCAGGCCAAGCATGCGACAAGTAGTGCAATATTTGGAAGACGACGCACCTCTACCTGAGTTATTGGCAATATTTTCCAACTTTAGCATGGTTGCAGTGCTTCAGAATGAAGGATTCGACTCTTATGTTTTGTCATACCCCTCTACAATGACATTTTTCTCTGGTTTATCTGGTGGTAGATGATAGAAAACTCGATTTTTTGTTTTCTAATTTTGATTTAACTGATAATATTGTGTAATCAGATATTATAGTCAATAATGTGTGTACTATCGTTACTCGTTGATAAATCTCATGGCTTTTATTTCATATACTCCATTGTTTCGAGAATCAGCCGATTTTGTTCTGACTTGCCAAGTCAGAACGGAATCGGCCAGTGCTGTTCTGAGTTTTGACCGATTCACACTGTTGGGTGTTTTTTATCAGAAAAATCAGTCAAATCAGTTTGGCTGGGCTGTTGGGTGTTTCTTATCAGAAACCATTCAAATCAATTGATTTTCTACCTATCTAAAAACAATACTAAAAAATATAAAATTCGGTTTGCAAGTACATATTCATATGGAGATCATGTTGAATGGTTCCGATCAACTGTTAGGGTTTTGAAAACTCAAATATTGAGCCGTTACACATAGGCCCTCTATGCTATGCGTAGCATATTAGCATTTTTCTATATGTGTGTGTGTGTTGGAGTACTTGTATATGTGTATATATGTTGTTGATGCCTATATTAATTGTTAGTTAAAAGATGGTATACAATGAGCGCATGCATGTTTATTGTAACTTTTGCTAGTTGTATTTTAAAATTGAACAACGAATATATGATGGAGGCTACATCACCATCGGCTAAAAAATTAATGACCGCTAGAAAACTAGGACCTGCCAACGCCAACTCAAACAAAACAAATGGTGCAAGACACTATTGCAATCTGCTATTGAAATTCAATTGACATTGTTAATCACATTTGTTGTCGATTGCATAACAAAAGCAATGGCATTGGGATCGTCAAACCCAATGGCCGAACGTGCGTTACCGATGGTATATTGATTAATGCCATCTGTTTTGAGCCTATGGCATATGTGTATACCTTTTATATTTGGTCGACAAGCAACGGTTCAGAACATAATGGCGGAACGTGATTGCAACTGATAGTGAAGTGTTTTTCTCTAGTGAATTTGATTGTAAATTATTGGATGAAAAGTCTAAACAGTCGATCCAAACCGTTCAATATGATATCTATATTAAAATGTGCTTGGTGACCAAAATTTTTATTATATATGTTTGTTAGAATTTTGAAATAGTTGTGTTTTATGGTCCGGATTTTTTTTTTAAAACCTGTAATTGTGTACTCATCTTAAAAAATAGCAAGTATTTAAAAAAAAAATGTAAAATTTAGCCTCCTAGTACAATATGATATGGAGAACAAGTTCAGCTCTTCAGATTGCATTTTTGGAATTTGAATCCAATGGTCTATAGTCCAATGAACAAAAGGGTATATACATATACATATATATGTATATTTGTATATATGTATGTGTATATGTATATGTATATGTATATGTACATGTATATGTATATATGTGTGTATAATTGTCTAAAAATAATAGTTTTATAAAATACTTAATAAATAGTACAAAAATTCAATAAAAATGTGAAATTTGATTTCTAAGTACATTTTAATATAGAGATCATGTTGAATAGTTTGGATTCGTCATTTGAAACCAATCTTCTTCTATCGGTAAATAATGCATTACCAATATAATTTTTGAAAATCGTTGTTTTTTTTATGGTCCAATTTTTTTTAAAACCAGTGATTTTGTATTCATCTTAAAAAATAGTAAATATTTACAAAAACTGTAAAATTTAGCCTCCAATTACATTTTATTATGGAGAATATGTTAAGTACTTCAAATTGATATTTTGGAATTTAAATCCAATAGTTTATAATCCAATGCACAAGAGAGTATATACATATACATATATACATATATATGTAGAGGTTGGCTAATATCAAAATGCTTGTTCCAAAGCTATAGTGCAACCAATTGGTTTTTGGATTTTCAAAGTTGAAATGGTCAATTCAAATCGTTAGATGTGATCTCTATATTAAAATGTCATTGAAAACCAAATTTTATATTTTTTAGAACTTATTTTACTATTTATTAAGCCAATTTTAAAATTGCTGATTTTAATAAACATTGAAAATATATGGATCATTGAAAACAACGATTTTAAAACTAGCTGAATAAATAGAATAGTCAACATTTTGATATTAGTCAACATCTATAAATGAATAGTAATATGCATATGTTTATATATATGTATGTGAATGTATAATTGTCGGAAAACTACAATTTTATTAAATACTTGATAAATAGTAAAAATTCAAAAGAATGTGAAATTTAATCTCTAAGCACATTTTAATATAGAGATTATGTTGAATGGTTTAGATTTGTCATTTCAAATCAATCTTTTTCTATCTGTAAATAATGCATTACCAATAGAGGAAGAGTGATTCTCCTATCGATAATTTATTCTGGACCGATATAAAATAGTTAATCTGCTATTGGTAGTTCCATACCTAAAGATTAAACATAATTTTTCTAAACTGAAATAAATTTTATTATATTTAATTAAATTCGGGATATTTTATTTAGAAATTTAATTCTACATTAAACTAAATTAAATTAATCTACATTACGTACTATGAATTCTAACTAAAAATTAATTTATACACTAAATTCACAATTTCTACAAGAGTCGAATAAATAATTTGGTCCCGATATTTTCTAAATGTTCATTAGGCCACTGCATGCTACAATTAATTTTCAGAAACTATTAGGACCGAACTATTATTTCGATCTTAGTATTTTTCTTAATGGGATCAATAATTTAATATTTTATTTTCTAACAATAAATTTTTTGTGAACTTTGTAATACCAATATTTTAGGTCTTTTTATTATTGTGCTTGTTTTGTGAATCTAATCTATACCTAAAGAAACAATTAATTAGTCGTATATAGTTTTCATACAGTAAGGTTTACTTTATCTCTTCATTTAACCTCCACTTGTCACAGTAAATTTCCACACAATAAATCTAAATTATTAAGTTGTCGTCATATTAATTTAAAATTGAACAAAATCATATACAACAAAAACTGATTGAAAATAATTTGACTATGATAAGAAATGTGGCGCAAATTGACAAATTAATGTACTTAATTTTCAGCAAATTGACAAAGGTGGAAGACTTGAACTGCTTAATTACTCTTCTATTATTTTATCAAATACGGTACAAATCGAGTAAGCGAATTGTAGATGAACATTAATTTAATTATTAAAATAAGAGTAGCTAGGTTGAAACATTTGTCAATTGTAGCTCGACTAAGCAGTGCTGTTGTTGAGAAAGGAGAGGTATAGCTAGCTAGTTGATGTTTGACTAATAATAGACTATCTCAATTAAGCAACCGAATTAGTTAGCAAGGAGATTAGTTAGATTAGTTTGTTAGCCTAACAAACTATGTAGATGCATTGTATCTAGTCAGTAGTTGGTGTATTACTAGATCTCATTATAAAAGGAGTATTAGAGCCACTGTAAATTAACGGTTAATCAAGAAATCAACTAACAAGTAAAGGATATGACTCTAGCCGTTGGGATTCCTTTAATCTCCAAAATTATACAGTTCAAGTCTTCTGTCAATTTGCGCCACATTTCTTATCATAGTCAAATTGATTATTTTCAATCAGGTTTTGTTGTATATGATTTTGTTCATTTTTAAATTAATTAATTTCACTAGAATTTAATAATTTAGATTTCAATTGTGCGGATTTACAGTGACAAGTACGTGGACGCGCGTTGAATGAAGAGAAAAAAGTAAAACTTACTGTATAAACATTATATACGTACAACTAATTATATATAATTAATTGTTTCTTTATGTACAGAGTCACAAAACAAGCACAATAATCAAAATACATAAAATATTGGTATTACAAAGATCACAAAATTTTTTATTGTTAGAAAATAAAATATCAAATTATCGATCCCATTAAGAAAATTTTGCTTGTAAAATTAATCCAAGATTATGACTGTCTGATAAGCGGATCACTGAACTGACTTAACATCCTGTTTTGAGAAGTAGTCCATTAATATTGCAACATGGTCTAATTTTTATACTCATCTTAAAAAATTCAAAAATATATTTCTTTTTATGATTAATCTTTTTTTATTTCGGTTCAATAGAAAAAACTGAAATTTAGTTTGGTTAATTTGTTTGGTTCAGTTTTAATTTGATTGATTAATTTCTTTTATGTCAGTTCAATTATATTTTTTAAAAATATTATGTTGAACGGTTCGGATCGACAATTTAGACTTTGAAAACAAAAATATAAAATATAAGGTATGATGAGGTATGAAAAAGATGAGACATTAGAATTTTTAATAAAAAACAATATTAAAAAATGAATATCTAAATCATATACATATCCATCTAATATCCAATCCTGATCAGTCATCAGTACAAAAAATCTGCGATGGATCTGTAGTCACTTCAATCAGTCAGGTGCTATAGGCAACAGTGAGGTGCTGTCCAATCGGCTCATTCCATGAATTCGTATCCTCTGCATTAACTCAAAAGGAAATCTTTTGAGTTAATGAATGTTGACCATCCAATCTGCTTTAAAATTTGTGCAGACTAAATCCACACTAATATTAAAGAGCTTCCTATATCATAAACATGAATTGAATTAGGTCTGTTTAAAATCAGACGGTTGAGATTCATTAACTCAAAAGATTCCTTTTTGAGTTAATGCAGAGGATATGCATTCCTCATTCCATCCGTCATTACGGTAATTAACAGAAAGCGATCATCTTTAAATTTGAAGAAAAAGGACGAACGTACGGCTATGTTGGTGACAAAGTAACATTATATTTTGCTATAAATAATTGACAATTAGTCTTTCTTTGACCGATTCTTTTCCTAAATAAATAACAAAAATATTCTCACACTTAAATTATTTCAAAAATAACCTAACCATCTCACCATGGAATGGTCTGCTTTAGCACTTAACCGCTCCACAGTGAGATGATTTGGTTTTACCTATAAATTGAGATATACTCCTCTCGTTTTACTCTACTCTCTCTTCTCTCTTTCTTTTTTTCTCCAGCAGATCGCCCCCATTTTTTCATGAAAGTCCTTTAAATATTTTATTTCTATTTTTGTCCAAAATTATTTAGAAATTGTAAGGAATTAATATAAATTGTTAGGAATTGTTTCGGAATTGTTAGGAATTATTTAGAAATTGTTAGGAATTGTTTAGAATTTTTTTAGAATTATATTATTAAATTTTTTTTGTAATAATAATTCTTATTAATTATTATAAATTGTAATAATATAGAAATTCTTAGAAATTCTTAGAAATACCAAAATTAAGGTTTAAAAATACGGACACAGTTAAGAAATGTTGTAACTCTTTAATTAGTGGTCCAAATATCAAATTTAAGGTTTTAAAAATACCCGACATGGTTTAGAATTGTCATAATTTTTTAATTACTGATCCAAACATCAAAATTAAGGTTTTAAAAATATAGGACATGGTTAAGAAATGTCGTAACTCTTTAATTAGTCATCCAAACACCAAAATTAAGGTTTCAAAAATACTCGATATAGTTTAGAATTGCCATAATTTAATTGGGTGTCCTTATGGTAAGGCACGACAATGCGACATTCATCTGCGAATGTCGAGACTCTCAAGTATACTTTTGGTGATCCAATTAACGGTATCTCTGCTAAGGTCTCCACCACTAATTTAGTATTTTTATTCTTTCTTATCCTAATCTGTTAGTCCAATGGTGACTGTCTTTCCATGTGTGGCCATCACATGATGGTCTAGACTAATAAAATAAAATCAAGTAAGATCGAACATGAAGCGCAAAAGCAATCAAACAACAAAAGACAAAGCAATGATCAAATAAAATATATATCAAAGCATCATGAGTAACAAGGTTTACTGCCAACCCTAATAATCTAAACTTAGTTGCAGAATGACTTGTTTGCAATAGAGAACTAAGAAAAAGATACGACCATACATGAATTGTCCTCCTACTTAATCTCTACACACTCCACTATTCTCACTTAAGAAATGGAAATACTAAAAGAACAATGATGGATATAAAGATATGTTTTTTTGTGTTCAGTTCATAGGTCTTATATTAAGGTTAAGGGGTGTCTGGAGATGATTGGAGACCAAGTAATCTGATATGAATATAGCTGCAAAATTATTCACTGAAGGGCACCTAGGGTGTGGTCCATACTGGATGGTACAGATTGTATCACCCCTGTGCAAAAGTTAGTACTCTAGGAGTAGTTAATGCGTATTGAGCCTCTAAAGGTCAGTACTAGCTGGTACGGTCCGTACCAGAGCCTTAGTTTATAATCTGTGCTTTTCTAATCGATCTTTCTTGCTCCAAATGATGTGAAATAGCCCTAGAATGCATTAAAACACAAAGTAGAGAAACAATAACCTTTTTTAATGTAATAATAAAAGTAAAGGTCAGAAAATAAGGCAAAATCTAAGCCAAAATTCTACATAATTTATGATCAATTTGACCTATATTAGTTTCAGATGCTTATGTCTGCAAGTTGTCATTGATATTAGTCCCTGCTCGACTCTCTATGCTGACCACTATACAAGGCCTTCTTCTCTTCATGCTTCACTATCAAACTTGTTAGCTGCTTGGCAAGAGCTTCCTAATTGACCAACAAATTGTCTAGTTCCATCGAAGTAGTTTGCATTGCCCATCCTTGAATTGTTGTGATGAAGGTTTGTTCTATGGCCTCATGCCATTCAGGATTATCCGCTGCATTCTTTCCTCGCCAATTTTCGCATTAGCGTCTAGCTACTCAATCTCCCTACACAAATTCTTTAGTTTAAGAAAATAGTCACTTACAATCATATAACCTTAGGAGATATTCATCAGTTCCTTCTCTAGCAGTTACAGCCAACTTGTGTTCTTCCTTGAAAACAACGCGGCGAATCCCATACCAATTTTGATGTCTTCACATCTTCAATGTGAGACAATTGACTCTTGTCCACTGTAGCCTTCAGCACAAATAACGCTCAACCTGCCTTTACATTCCACTTCTTGTAAGCTCAGATCGAATTCAGTGGAAATTTGATCTCATCACCATCCACAATCTCCCATAAGTCTTTGACCCAGCAAATATGACTTAATACAAGTACGTCAGTCTCTATAATTATAATTATTCAACTTCTCAATCAAACCACTCATGCCACTCAAGTCTAATAGTTTGACATCATGACAGACTAAGAAGTTACACAAACCTCCTAATTAGCAAAATCTCACTTACAATCATTCATGCATATCTTTCATGTTGGTATACAAGAACTCACCTATTTATACACTTATATCATATGGTCGGTTAATGGAATTTATCATTCTTTACTAATCATTCATACATGTCTTTCACGTTGGTATACAAAGAGCTCACCTATTTATACACTTATATCATTATGGTCGGTTAATAGAATTTATCATTCTTTACCAATCATTCATACATGTCTTTCACGTTGGTATACAAGAGCTCACCTATTTATACACTTATATCATATGGTCGGTTAATGGAATTTTATCATTCTTTACCAATAATTCATACATGTCTTTCACGTTGGTATATAAAAGGATTGGTATTCAAATCTGTTTTTATTTATTTCTGTATATTTTTTGTTACATCGAAAGAAGGTGATTACAGGGATATATATAGCATTTACAGCTCATGCTTGTCTCATTGATAAAATAGGAAATGTAAAATATAAGGCTAAACAAATGGCCGTTATTATTCTCAGAGAATCAATCTTGAATAAATTGGAGATAATGGAGATCTCCAGCTGTACGCTTATTACGCCCCCTCAAGCTGAAGTGGCATTGGTCACTGTAAGCTTGTTCCTTAGAAATTGAAATCGTGCGGTTAGTAAAGGTTTGGTCATGATGTCAGCCAACTGGTCTTTGGAGCATAAGAACCGCACAAAGAGTTCCTTGGAGACTACCCTTTCTCGAACAAAATGGTAATCAATTTCTACGTGCTTGGTGCGTGCATGGAACATAGGGTTAGAGGCAAGAAATGTTGCACCAAGATTGTCACACCACAAGGTTGGAGGGTTGTCGAGAGTGATGTGGAGTTCATGAATTAAGTATTGGATCCATAAAAGTTCGGCACAAGTGATTGCTAAACTTCGATATTCGGCTTCGGTGCTAGAACGAGATACAGTAGGTTGTTTCTTAGCACTCTAGGAGATGAGATTTTGGCCAAGGTATATGCAAAAACCCGATGTGGAGCGACAGTCATCAATAGAGCCGGCCCAATCGGCATCACTATAGGCAGGAAGGGTGGAAGAGCAGGTAGAGTGAATGGTGAGACCAAGGTGAATGGTGCCATGAATGTATCTCAAAATATGTTTTACGGCAGACCAATGATTGATAGTAGGAGAGTGCATGAATTGAGATACCTTATTCACGGAAAAAGAGAGATCCGGTCGAGTAATTGTGGCATATTGGAGAGCGCCAACAATACTCCGGTATAGTTGAGGGTCATTGAAGAGCGCACTATCATTTGCAAATAGCGTGGAAGTAGTTGGCATAGGAGGGGAACATGGTTTGGCAAATTGCATGTTGGTGTGAGTAAGGAGGTCGTTGAGGTATTTGCTTTGAGAAAGGTTAAGGCCGAGAAATTGGGTAGTGACCTCAATACCCAAAAAGTAGCTCAAGGGGCCAAGATCTTTGAGAGAAAATGCTTGTTGAAGTTTATCAATGCATTGCTGAATATGAGAGGAGTTGCTTCCAGTGATTAATATATCATCAACATAGACCAAGATGAAGGTCGTATGCTTGGGAGAATGAGATATGAAGAGGGAAGGGTCATAGTTGGAAGCCACAAAACCAATGGTAAGCAAAGTTGAGCTAAGTTTGGTGAACCAAGCTCGAGATGATTGCTTAAGACCATATAGTGCTTTAGAGAGTAAGCAAACATGGTTGGGTCGGTCCGGATCAATAAAACCGGGCGGTTGTGACATTAGTACTTGTTCGGTTAAATCTCCATTTAAGAAGGCATTATGAATGTCAAGTTGACGGATTGGCCAGTTGGAAGAAACCGCAATAGAGAGAATGAGTCTAATTGTGGTTGGTCGAACAACGGGACTTAAAGTGTCAAAATAATCAATACCTTCTACTTGCGTGAATCCTTTTGCCACTAAGCGCGCCTTATACCACTCAATGGTACCATTGGCTCGACGTTTGATACGATAAACCCATTTGCAACCGACAACTTGTTGATTCGATTGAGGTGGGACTAAGGTCCAAGTGTGGTTTTGAGCAAGAGCATTCATCTCTAAAGCCATAGCGTGACGCCACTCTAGGTTTGAATTTGCTTGAGAAAATGAGGTTGGCTCGGTTTCAAGTGAGATGGCATAAGCAACATGGTCGGGAAATTGACAGGTGCGTCGGGTATGGTCTCGTGTTCTAGTTATCATTGGGTGAATGGAGGATGGTTGAGGTGCTGGTAGTTGATCGGGTGGAGTGGAGTCAGTTTCTAATGGAAGATTGGATATGGGGGAGGGTATATTGGAGGGGATCTGGAGAGGGTTCCGTGTAGGTGGAGAATCGGTGTTAGAGGGGATCGGGTCTGTGCTTGAAGCGGAAGGAGAGAGGGGCTGGTGGGAGTTGGGTTGTTGGAGGAGTTTGGGCCGTAGAGTGGAAAGGAGGGGCTGGGCCGAGAGAGGAGGTAGAAGGGGCTGCTGGACTGGGCCACTGCATATGGTGCTGGGAATTGGATTGGGCTGATGTAGGTGAAATTAGAGAGGGAAATGTGGCAGAAAATGGGTTAGGTTGAGGCAGAGAGTTGGAGGTGTCTGTTTGAAGAGGATTGGGCTGAAGATTATCATGTTTGAAAGGGAAATAATTTTCATCAAATTGTACATGACGGGAGATATATAATTTATTAGTTTGTAGGTGTAGACATCGGTATCCTTTTTGTGAAGTTGCGTAACTAAGAAAGAGGCAAGAGAGGGATTGTGTCTCAAGTTTGTGAGAAGAGTATGGCCGTGTGTATGGGAAGCAACAGCAACCTATGACACGAAGAAGAGTATAGTCAGGGTCTTTGTTGAAAAGTTCTTTGTATGGAATTTTAGCTGAATGAGAGGGAGAAGGTAAGCGATTAATAAGAAAGACTACACTAGAGCAAATTTCATCCCAATAGAGAGAAGGTAGAGAGGCATGAGACATGATAGCCAAGGTTAATTCTATAATGTGTCTATGTTTTCGTTCAACCAAGCCATTTTGTTCGGGTGTATATGGGCAAGAAGTTTGGTGTAAAATTTGAGGGAATTGTTTTTGGATGAGTAAGAATTCGGTACCACCATCGGTTCGCAATATTTTAATTTTAGATGAGAGGAGGTTTTTGACTTGTGCTTTGAAGCATGAGAAGAGGAAATGTACTTCACTTTTATTTTTCATAAAGTAAATCTAAGTGAATTTAAAAAAATCATTCACAAATATGACATAAAAGCGAAATTCATTAAAAGAAATAACGGGAGAGGGTCCCCAAACATCGGAGTGAATAAGTTCCAAAGGAGAAGTAGTAGAAGTAGAGTGAGTAAATGATAATTTATGAGACTTAGCCAAAAAACAATGATGACAAGTACTCAATTTATTTGAAAGACTAGGTAAATTAGAGTTTTTAAGCAAAAGCAAAGTTGTAGAAGAGGAGGGATGCCCTAGCCGAGCATGTCATGTGTCGGCCGAGGCATGAACTCCTAGAAGTGCTTGAGGAGGGTAACAAGGTGATGAAAAAGAGAAGAGGCCATTAGTGCATGAGACTTGGAGAAGAGTTGTCTTGGTGGGGAGGTCCTTGAAAAAGCAAGAAGAAGAAGAGAATTCAATAAGTGCGGGTTATCATGCAATAATTGAGAAATGCTTATGAGATTTTTAGAGAAGTTAGGGACATGTAATATGTTTTGTAGAGAAATAAAATGATTTGAAAGAAGAAGTTTAGAAGAACCGAAATGAAGAATCGGTAGACCCGAACCATTTCTAATTTGAAGTGTGTCATATCCATGATAGTTGAAGAAGGTAGAAAGGTTGTTCAAATAATTTGTAACGTGGTTTGTGGCACCGGAGTCTAAGACCCAATTGGTAGAGGTATCGGTCATGGGAGAAGTATTTGCTACATAGGCTTGGTAAGAAGAAGGTCGGCCAACATAACTCGGGTCAGCTTCATAACGAAAATAACATTCTTTGGCAGTATGACTATGCTTGGTGCAAATCTGACATTGGGGTCGGTTTGAATTGGATTGATTTTGTTGGTTCGGTCTTGGTGTAGATCCTTTGAATTTGGGCTGCTGGGTGTTGTAATTGGTTTTGGGCTGCTGGTTGTAAGTGTTATTGGGCTTTGGGTAATTGTAAGAGGGATTAGTTTGGTTGTTGTAAGAAGGCCTAGGTGGGTTTGGATTAAAATCAGGGTGGTAATTAAGTGGATCGGTTTTGGTTTGAGTTTTTGTTGTGAGGTTTTGTCATGAAGGCAGAGGATAAATTTAAAGAAGAAGATCCAGTGGTCTGACCTTGGATGCATGATTCATAACTCAGTAGTGAGCCCCGAAGAGAAGTGAAAGAATATGGCTAAAATCAAGAGGCGGTAGTGATAGAAGTGACAAAAGGGTTGAATTCGGGCCCCAATCCGTTGAGAACGGCCATCACCAGATCATCATCAGGGTATGGGGAGCCAATGAAAGCGAGCTCGTCGGCGAGGTGTTTCATTTGTTTGAGGTAATCTGAGCAAGAAGAAGAGCCTTTGGTGGTTGTTTGAATCAATCGGCGAAGATCTTGAAGCCGAGCATGGGAGGCATTGGAATAGGACTGTTTAAGTGTTGACCATAAATCGGCAGTGGTGGTACAGGCGGCCACCTGCGCTTGAATAGTTTCAGTTAGTGAGGCACGGATCCATCCTAGAATCATTTTATCCTGTCGATCCCAAGAAGAAAAGAGTGGGTCGGTTGATTCTGGCGGATCTGCCTCAAGAAAACGTGTAAGGTTGAATCCATGTAAAATAGGTTGGATTTGAGATTTCCAAGTGAGAAAGTTATTTTCATTTAGTTTGGTGGCAATAGGGAAGTTAAGAGGAATGATGGGTTCAGCTGTAGGTGGAGGTGGGGAGGGCAAGGTAGCTGTTTCAGCCATGGCGTTTGCCTACGGCTCTGATACCATAAAAGGATTGGTATTCAAATCTGTTTTTATTTATTTCTGTATATATTTTTTGTTACATCGAAAGAAGGTGATTACAGGGATATATATAGCATTTACAGCTCATGTTTGTCTCATTGATAAAATAGGAAATGTAAAATATAAGGCTAAACAAATGGCCGTTATTATTCTCAGAGAATCAATCTAGAATAAATTGGAGATAATGGAGATCTCCAGCTGTACGCTTATTGTATACAAGAGCTCACCTATTTATACACTTATATGGTCGGTTAATGGAATTTTATCATTCTATACCGACTTTATTATTTGTCGGTTTACAAATTACTGACTACTACAATTCTGTATAATCATCTAGCATATTCCAATTTTACCAACTCTATTTGTCGGTTGGATGTTTCCAGAATTTGCAATGGGCTTGGGTCCGGTGCTAAACTTCAACAGTTCAGTTCATGATTGCACCAATCTTATTTATAGTCATGAAATTAATCTCTCCCGATTCCCCAATCACAAATCAAATGGCAGACAATAACACTCTCTCCCTTCTGATTCTACTCTCTATCCTTCTGCTTTCTATCTTTCTCTTATCTCAAAAAAACAAAACAAAGAAAGCTGTCTATCCTCTTCCACCAGGTCCCAAAATATATCCCCTGGTAGGTAACCTCCTACAACTGGGTCCCACAAGCCACCTCACATAACCTTCACCTCTCTCTCCAAAACCTATGGACCCATATTCTCCCTCCAACTTGGCCAAGTAAAAACCATCATCGTCTCCTCTCATGAATATGCGAAGAAGATTTTTCAAAATCACGACCTCGCATTAGCTTGCCGGCATCAGCCTGATGCGATACGGGCACAAGCCCACCATGAGTGGTCCATAGTATGGCTTCCACCGGGTCCACGGTGGCGGTCCCTGCGCCGGCTTTGTACAACTGAGTTATTCACTACTCAAAGGCTTGATTCTCATTTATTACTTAGAAGGCAAAAGGTGCAAGAATTATTGGATTTTGTCTCTAAATCCGCTCAAGAGGTACTTGAATCCGAGTATCTAGAGAGCACTAAAGATCTTTCATTTTTTGTGAGGATTTAATGTTGGATTTTAATCTAATTTTGACTTATTTCTAAAGGGGGCTCCAGTAGAGATCGGGTGGGTCGCGTTTACTACCACCCTAAACTTACTTACTATCAAGCACTATATTCTCAACTAACCTTGCTGGCTTTGACTCGGATTCATCACAAGAGTTCAAGAAGACAGTTGAAAGCATCATGGAGTGTGGAGGATTCCCAAATGTATCTGATTTCTTCCCAGTGCTTACCCCACTAGATCTGATGGGTGTACAGCGAAAAATGGACCCTCTTTTCAAACTTTTACATAAAATTTTTGATGAGCAGATCGACCATCGAATTAAGAACAAGGAAGAGGGTTCTATCAGCCACCATGATTTCTTGGATGTATTGCTTGATAGTGAACTATGGGAAGGGGGTCGAGATTTCCGACCACCGCTCAAATCCTTATTTATAGTAACAATTCTTCCACTTGTTCATATTTTACGGACTGTATTAAATGGAAAAAAAATCATCTACGTTTCTTAATTATATTTTGCCGCTAATAATTAATTATGTATTTTAGGTAAGCATGTCAACACTGACTCTGTTTTACTTGTGTTAAACGATGTATTCAAAATTTTAATTGATTATTCTGGCATCAGGACTTATTTGCAGCTGGAACTGACACAACCTCAAGTACTGTCGAGTGGGCAATGGCTGAGTTGTTACAAAATCCTGTAACACTGGCAAAGGTACGCAACGAATTGGCATCAGTCATTGACCCAAAGAGAGAAATGGAGGAGTCTGATATTGGCCAACTCCCCTATCTCCAAGCAGTCGTCAAAGAAACTATGCGACTGCATCCTCCAGCGCCATTTCTTCTTCCACGTCGCGCTCAAGAAACTGTCGAATTAGGCGGTTATTTGATCCCTGAGGGTGCTAAGGTAATGGACTAGAAATTATTGGCTATAATTTATAAAGACAATAAAGTGTTATAGCCGACAACAGGATTTTATTTTGGGTCACTATACATTTGTTTTGTTTTATTAGATTAATTTAGCAGTTGCATTGATGTACTCAGCAAAGCATTGCTAGTTATATTTTCAGAGTGACTTGAGCAAATTATTCTTCCAAGTACATATTGACACACTCTTTACTTAATTTCAAATAGCATGATTCAACAGCATGTTAGGTCTCCCCAGCCTTGGGATTATGATGTAAATGAGACAAAAAAATGAAAATTTGAAAATTCATCTTAATTCTCTCAAATCCTGCAAATTGTATTGTTATAGTACTATATATGGTATTCTATGTTTCATTTCATAGAAAACTTGTTTTTCCTTCTGACTTGCTTCATCAATTTCAAGGGTCGCGATTTCGAGTTAATACCGTTTGGTGCTGGCTGGCGAATTTGCCCTGGTTTGCCACTTGCATATAGAATGGTACACTTGATGTTGGGGTCCTTGTTGCATCGGTTTGATTGGAAGCTGTCAGAAGAGGAGGTGAATTCACTATAGCAGAAGCCACTTTCTGCGACCGGTTTTCCAGTCGCAGAAAGTCCAGGCGCAAGTCGCTGAAGGCCTTGTCATAGATACTTAATAGATGATGTCACCGGTCGCTGATTCTTTTTCTACGACCAATTTTTTTTGTCTCTGTTGTTTTTTGCTGACGTCATGAAAATGTATCAGAGACCAAAATTTCCAGTCGCTGATACTTAAAACCGGTCACTAATACCCTCTTGTCAGGTTTTTGGGATATTTTTTATTATTTAAATTTGCACTATTTAATAATTGGTACCACGTGTATCAAACATTCACATCGATCAAACAATAATATCAAATAATAACTCGATTCGAATATAATATCAAATAATCATAACATACATAATAGCTCGATTCAAATTTAATATCAAATATCATACAACAATTCAATATTGACATACAACATGATATCATATAACATAAATAAAAAGCCATCGCATATATATACACATTGATATTTTTTTACAAAGTTACAATCTTACAAACTGTAATAAATCAATTGTACTGCTACAGAGATGATCCCTTCATTAACCCCAACAAGACCATATTCAAGGGCTTCCAATACACGCCATGACCTAGGTATGCTTTTTGTAAATATGTATGTGGCCAACTCTGAAATTTTTATATTAAACAAAATTTTGTTGAGATAATTTTTTTCTGCCAAGTGACCTATCAAAACAGCACATATATGGGTTCATTCCTTATGACCTATCAAAAGAAAAACTACAATAAAATTAATTAAATGAAAATATACATGTACGTGATGCAGATTTTGAGAAACAAATGCAGACCTCACAATCCATGAGCATATCCATCAAAACAGTGATACCACGAGGTATTGAAAGAATGGCTTCTTGCAATCATCTTGTGACTGCACAATTATGCAACTTGTACGAATTAACAGAGCATAACTAAACAGTAGAAATTAAATAAAATCAAGCAAATAAATAAGTAAAATTGCACTTTGCAGGTACATTATTGGTAAGACAGTCCTTTACATAATAAACTAAAGTTCAAACTTAATCTTAAAGTTGCCAAGCCAAATTCAACATAGCTATTGAGTATAATAATAAAAGAAAGAGTCCTTTTAGGTGATAGTCCAAGAAAGGTGAAATTGAGAAGGCACCAGATTTTCTATGTGAAATGATGTCTAAAGAGCATGAGCCTCATACCAGTGAGCGAAGAACTCGACGATGGCATAGGAAGTGGGGGAGCTCTTGAGCACCTCATCAAAAAATTCATAAAAGCACTAAGCTATCCCCAAAAGTACAATTAATTTTCAAATTGCTAACAGTTATGAAAATTTTAATCTTAAATGAAACAAAATAAGGCAATAATTACATGAGATATGTATAAGTTCATGTGAGCACAAGATAATCAACAAGAAAAATAGATTGAAAACACTTTCATGCTTTACACATATTCAAAGAAGCAGACTTGTTAATGGATTTAATTAAATATTAGAGATCTGATACACTTTTGAAAGAAGAGACCCATAATTGAAAACATCAAAATAAACTGCACAATTCAAATTCACACCAAAAATTGATTTAGAGCACAAAAAGACAACATATACACCTCTAAATAAACTGTTTCACTATTAGTTTGCTTGAAATTTGGGGTTCTGGCGCGAGCTGGGTATCTCTAAACTTGGTAGATACAAGTATATCTAAACTTAAGCTTAACTAAAATTTGTAGAGTATCCCTCTATCTTTTCAAATATACAAATTCAATAGAAGAATCCAGTGTACCAGTAACCAGAATGCACTGGTAGCTGGCAGCACTAGTGTCAGAACAGTAAATTGGTACAAGCAACAGAAAAAGGGGTTCAATTAAAAAGTTCAAGCATCAATTCATTGTTCAGTTCAACAGTGCAACCATCAATTTGGTTCACAGTCAAGAGATAAAGGGGGTTCAATTCATTGTTAGATTTCACAAGGACGTCTCAAATTGGTACAAGTGATCAGCGTTCGCTTACAATAGATGAAGCAATTCACAGCGTACAAGAAAGAGTGGCTCAACCCACATACAACAGCAAGCTCAACACAGAGCAAAGGAAACAAAAATTCCAGATTAGCTTTGGCTTACCCGGAAGAGCTCCAATGGATCGCTGGATTAGGGCCAGCTGTCGGGCGGGTCAGAGATCGTCGCGGACTGGAGAGAAGAGGGAAGATGGCGGGTAAGAGAAGAAAGAAGAGGGATTAGCTTTGGTCGGAGACAGTGGAGTTGAGAGCGGTGAGATGGTCTGGGCAAAGTTGAGGGCAGACGGGAAGCAGCTGTGTGCGTAGAAGGACACTAGGGTTATTGTTCTGGCGCGGAGAGACGGCACGCGTTATTATTATTTTTTTTTCCAAAACTTTCAGCGACCAGCGACATCGCCAGTCGCTGATACGGTCGCTGAAAGTGCTGGTCGCCGCTGGTTTTTCTTTTTTTCCTTTCGTTTGAAAAAAAAATGATTATCAGCGACCGGCGTTAGTACAGGTCGCTGATACCGGTTGCTGAAAAACTATTTTTCTATAGTGATTGTGGGGTCAACATGTTAGAAAAGTTTGGGGTAACATTAGCCATGGCCCAGCATCTGAAGGCCATTGCTGTACCAGTCCTGGGCGACATTTCACATGAAAGACTGGTACAGAAGTGAGAATTTTTTCAGAGCTTTAGTTCAGCAATAAGAGAAATTTCAAGTATTTTATTATTATTAATATTACTGTTATCGTTCTAATTATTTGTATTGGTATCTTTTATTTATTTGCTCTAATTGCTAGAAAGTTGGCAAGTAAATTTTGTTTAGTTATTTATTCAAATTGGCAAAAACTGTATTTTATTTCGACTAGAATTTTTTCATATTTTGGTAGGTTTTTCAATTGAAAAACAAATGTAAAATAAATATTTAATAACAGTTATTAGACAACGAAAAAAACAGAGAGAATATTCTTGGCAAAATTTGAAGCCATTTTTGTCTTAAATTATGACGCCTGTTTATTTTGAAATTTAAGCAATTTTGAATGTTGACATTAAAAATGTATGAGTTAATTTCCTAGTCTAGCTTCTTAGACTATTTAATTAGCTTAGATTGTATATAATTACGAGGAAAATTAGGAGTAAAACGCTGTTGAAAATATATAATAAGACACTAGTATCGTGCCTGTGCATTGCAACAGGAACATATTATAAAAGACTAAAAAATAATTCTCATTCAAAATGACATATTTTCGATGTATAACAATTTAACAATTCTCATATAAAATCCAAGAAACGTAATCATAAATAGAGCACCAGGAACAACCAGGTCAATAGTTTAATAATAAGTTTTCGAAGTTTTTTTCTTTACTTTGAAGCATTAAATTTAATATTAAGA
Organism: Carex pumila; assembly: GCA_033356055.1. Lineage (NCBI taxonomy): Eukaryota > Viridiplantae > Streptophyta > Magnoliopsida > Poales > Cyperaceae > Carex > Carex pumila. The sequence goes on from JARJHM010000856.1 coordinate 69,541, forward strand.
TAAGTATATAATACACACATTCACGCAAGTATCGCTGGGTACAATTAGTTGCTTCTTTTGAAGTTATCATACTACTTATTTATGAAGAACAACAGAGGAACAAAATTGAACATAACATCAACGGTACCACTCATGAGTAATTAAATAAAATCAAAAGTTTAGATCAGCTTTTATAATAGGAAAGTGCACAAATACAGATCGATACAAAACAAAATTTTCTTAGTTACAAACATTAAATTCAATTCTGTTATTGTAGACAAGTATGATCAACATTTGTGTAGCAGTACAAACTGGTACAAACCAAATTTTCATCCCTTATATCAGCTCAATCGTACAATAATTAGTAACAAATTAGAAAAAAAAAATAGCAAATTGCTTATCTAACAAAAACAAATTTAAGCCGTATACCCATAAATTTAACAAAGATAAATAAAATAGCTACTACAAGTTTCACTCATTTACAACTATGTAAGGAATACATATCGCATCAGATTTTCAGAGGCTATCGTGCTTTTCAAATGTGAACTCCAAGAAGACTATTGTCAGAAAATTCAACAAGAATCAACCTCCACTGTGATTTAACTATTAGGCACTTAATCATGTTTTCTCTTGCCACTTCTTTAAACTTTTTTCTTGTTTCTTCTACCTAAAATCAAGTGAGTTAGATACCATCCTTGCCAAAATGAACTTTTATCTTAGTTGATAACTTCAGCATCTTCACCTCAAAAAAAAAAAAAAAAAATTCAGCATCTTCAGTTGTGAAACTATCATTGGTACCATACCATATTGGTACATCACTAACACCTCTCAAAAGTGCATACAAAATCATACCAAACTGGTACAATGGTACCATCTCGTACCGTCTCTCAATCGCAATCTCTTTAACTAATTGCAAGGCTGCAATTAATATAGGATTATTAATTCCAAGCATAACTAACTAATTGAAAAGCAACCAGTAAGAACAAAATATAACTTTATTAGGAAAAAAAAAAGTTACAATATCATCAAAATTACATTTTACACATTACACAGAAAAAATAAAATGACAAAAACATTTTTTCTTGGCTCATTCATCTACTGGTATGCATATGATGGCTCAGTCTCCAAGTCCTAGTTACTATCACCCTGCAGTACATAAAACAGAAGTTCTAAGAAAATTAAAACAATAGATGACCTTGAGCCTACAATACTGGTAAGAACTTGACAAAATAGCATAATACTGAAAAAGAAAATTCTGAAGTAGATAATCCTAAATAAATGACAAACATAAGAAATATTATTGCTATCTCTACTGCAACGAACTGATATTAGTGCCCATCTTATTTTCCAACTCATCGCTTTCTTCATTGTTCATTCTTCACCAGTCTAGATAACATAAATTGGTACCAACAATTTAAATACAATACTCATTGGTACATACCAATCTCATATTTAGTATTTGTGTACCAATCTCAGTACAAGTAGCAGCTAAGGAATTTAGAAAAGAAACTCCATCTATTGTTTCATTGCTCATCCATCTAAGAAAAAGATAAAATTATCAAGTCTTTGAATGAAATCAACAATCATTTTAATAGAGAGATTAATAAATTAATAAACATCTAAAAGCCTTAGGACAAAAAAATTAATAAAAAAGAAAAATTTGAATACATTACAACATTGTAATACCACACCATACTGACAAATATGCCCTTGGCTTTGCATCATTTCCTTTAGTTCAGCTAACAATTTTGTTTAATTTGAATCCATATTATCATCAGTTATAAGTTGCTCCGCATTGATATAATCAGTTATAAGTTGCTCCGCCTGACATCTGAATAAATTCCCCCATTAAGTCAAATTTTGTGTCCCATGCCAAATAGAAAGTGTAGACTCAAACCAGTCTACCTATCTAAAAAATGATATTATGCATAGCACACACCGGTCTACCTATCTAATGAAATTGATGTGTTAGTTCTCCACATGGTTCCGGAAATTGGAATCGGAATCGGAATCGGATTTTTGGCCGCCGAGTCAGAATTGGATGAATCGCTCGGAATTGGAAGAATCGGATCGGTAACTCAGGTATTTTTGGCAGAAGCCTTATTTTGTAGCCAAAAAGTAGGTAAAAATTTATAAAAATAATTTGTAAAAAAACTATGTTAATTAAGACAATACTCACATAATCCACTAATTATATAATGTATTACAAACATTACAAATAGAACACACTTTTATTGTTACAAGCTATGCTGAGCTGGCTGGATTATATTATGGTCCTCTGTATTAAAATACGAATGTGGATATTGTAGAGTAAAAAAATTGTAGAGTTCAATGCGCAAGAAAAAAACAATCTGTACAGTCACACGCATTACTAATTGTCTTAGAATTAATCAACAAAACCAATTCTTCTTTATTCGGTAAAATGAAAAAGAGTAAAAAAGTAAAATGTAGAGAGGCCATCTATAAATTTTCATCTCTCTCTTCCCTTCCGACATCTCATTTCTCCTATCTCATTGCTGTCTTTTTTTTTTTTTTTTGAGGTAAAACCCATAGGTGCTTTGATTGAAGTAATAAAGGATTTACATGATAAAAAATTACAATACTTGAAAAGCAGTAATTGAAAATAAAAGTCTAGATTAACTGCGGACATGTAAGTCCCTAAATTAAGCAGTCATTACAAGCTAACTACTCAAAAATAAAAAGCTCTATTCCCTAAGCAAAAAGGTTCCTGTCTTTCATCCATCTCTTTTGTTGCAATTTCTCCGCCATTCAAGGGCCAAGTTGAATAAAACCCCCCTCTCTTTTTGTCTTCATTTCTGTCTTCACTTCCGACTCAAAAACCAATTCCCCCATCGCGACTCTCTCTTTCCTTCCGACTCAGCTCAACACTAACCTCTGCGCAACAATGGAGATTTCTCTTCTCCTTGTTGGAATTATGGAAGAGTAAACAGAGAAGAAGATTTGCAAGGAATTAACTTCTGCTTAATGTGATTACAAGATTTCAGAATTTAAATCATTACAACATCTAAATTTAGAATCAACTACTCCCACTACAGACAGCTATATTTAGAAACCCACTACTCCCAACCTATGTTGCATGGATACGGATACGGGTATCGTATCGGATACGATACGGATATGGCGATACGGAAATTTTCAAAAACGAAGGATACTATACGGCTATTATATATATATTATTTTTTATTAATCTGTATATTTATATTACATTTAAATAATCATAAAAAATATAATTAAAAAGATGAATATATTACAAAAACTGAATCAAGCTATAAAAAACTAAAGGCTTAATATAAGATTAGATATTAAATAACAAAGTTACTACAATATAACACAAACAAAATCTTGCGGAGTGGATAAAGCTTTTGGCTGGGACTGGGCCTTCCCAAGTTCGAACCACAGCTTTGGCGGAAAAAAAAAAAAAAAATTTCGGCTGGTGTATACGCGGTCCACAGGTGCGGCGCAGCTCAGAGTCGCGGCTCACGGGTGCGGGCACGGTTCACCAGCGCTAATAGCCGTATCTCACCCGTATCTAGCTGAAATAGTCGTATCGGATACAAGTCAACGCGTATCGCGACCGTATTAGAAAGTTTAGAGATACGCCACGTCATCCGATACGCCAACTGGCGTATCGGATACGTATCGTGGCCGTATCGGACGCGTATCGGTATCCGATACGTATCGGATACGAGTACAGCGACTAAATAGCCGTATCCGAGTAACACAGCTCCCAACATAACTCTGCTATAACTAGTCTATAACCAACCCACTACATGACAAACTAAATATAGAAACTATCCTTTCTAAAACTACTCCCTGCACACATCTAAATAGAGAACGTGGCTGCCTATAATTAACAACCAGGTTACAACTAATTCTTAACAGAAATAGACCTACAACTAAAAACATAGCTTCTAGAAACTGCAGTTCTTATGCGCCTTGCTGACTTGGATTACATTCAACACTCCTCAGCACTGACCCCTGCGCGACTCAACTTGTTTCCCTGTGTGACACAGCCAACCGATCTCTTCTCTTGTCTTCTCCTCAGCCGACCGACCTCTTCTCTTCTCCTCAACACAACTCAGTCTACGAGAATTGGACAAAACTTGCACAGGTTAGTGAGAATCGGACAAAACTCGGTTGACTCGGCGGGAAAACTCAGAAAACTCGGCTGACTCGGCTGACTCGGCACTGTTCATCCGAGTTTTTCCGAGAAACTCGCACAGGCACGAGAATTGGATAAAACTCGACCCAGTCAGGTCCAATTCCGAGTTGAATCGGCCGAGTTGACCCAGAATTGGCCGATTTCTGGAACCATGGTTCTCCACTGGTAATAGCCCAAAGGAAGAGAGACGGGTCAAACCTGAGATATTTAAGCTTGTCATTGGTAACAATTGCCCTTCTTCATGAATTGCTTATAATTACCATTTCTGCCCATGCTGCTGCTAGCTTCTCTACTAACCAAGGCAATATCAGCAAGCGACACACAAATATTTGGTACAAATTTCAGAAAATATTGGGTCGGACAAGAAAAAAAATTAGTATCTAAATTAACAAAATTAAGATACTACATCGTAAGTACAAAATTAGGATGGTGAGGCATGCCAGAGGGGCGGTGCATGTCTTGCTCACTGCTCCAGCAACGCCGCATGCCAGGAGCTGCAAGACCGTCCCCAGAGGATGCTGCAATTGGTGTTGCTGCTGCGGCTATTGAGTGGTGGAGTAACGGCGAGCACCGCCGTCCACAGAGGCGGAGGTGGAGGTTGCTTGAGTGCCGACCACCATGCCAACGCACGACTCCGTTTGCATTTCTTCCACCTTTCTCTTTGCCCTTCTCTCTCCATCTCTCTCTGGAGTCATAGTGCGAATTTGAGCAGTTTGAGAGAGACGATGAAGGAAGGCAGAGTGGCGCAGGTCTGAGGAGGCGATTAGGTTTTTTCTTTGGAAGAAGGGATCGGCGAGGGAGACGAGCAAAAAAAAAAATTTGCTGGGGAGAGGCGCAGCGCTCAAGCATTCCAACGAAAAAATTTACAAATCTTAGATTAAATCTGCACAATTTTTGATTCAAATCCAACGGTGCAGAGCAAAAATGCTTGTGGTAATACGTTTGATAATACGTGTGGCAGGTATAACTTTCACTAAATTAAGACTTCTACACAGAAAAAGAATATATTTAATCAAAAGAAGTCAGATTATTTGTTTAGTTGGCTAAGATTTAATCAACAAAAAAAAACAGCAAATCAAGACCCTTATAGGATCTAAGACATTAAGCTCCTTAATAAGAAAGAGAGATATATGAGAGATGCTACTCTCTGGAGAAGCTTAGCATAGCATATGAGATTTGCCGCAGATCCTCCTTTCTTCAATTGTCAATTATAGAAAGAGACCCAACAGCTTTTTTAATATTTTGGGGAAATTAGTTTTATGCCACTCCAAAACATTGAAATTATGAAATTGCCATCCCAAAACTGGAAATTAGTTTATTGCCACTCTAAAACTTAGAAATTTATTAAATTGCCACATCTATACAACTAATATACATATTGAATTAAAAATATTCTAAAAATACAATAAATTTATATACGGACTAAAATACCCCTCAATTCATCTCTGATATTTCTATTTGCTCCCAGTAATCGAATTCATATCACGCCCCCTCCTCCGCCAAATCACGGGAACCCTAAAACTAATTCCGTCTCCTCCTCCGCCAGGCCTCACCTCTCCTCCGCTGAACCTCATGCCGGCCCTCTCCGCCACCAGCAGTGTTTTCAATCGGTATTGCTCTTCAGTTGCATCATTTTTTATAAAAGTGAACCTGTACCATTAATCTGGAATGCTAGCTTTTACTCAATTCTTGTGTAGGCAAACATTAATAAGAGAGAAGTTGTGTGAAACATGCAGCAGGTTTTTCCAAAAAGCAGGGATAGACATGCAGTTATATTACACGAAATTCCACTAGTTGGAGCTAAATTGTAAAACAAATACAGTACCTTTTTTCTTTTTTATTCATAAAAGGATATTAAAAGTGCAGCTTATTAATCGCAATAAAACAAATATACAGTACCAGAAAGGTCTTTGAAGGTTGTTCCATCTCAAGCAAATACAAGTACAAAATTAGGCCAACAAAATAGTAGAAAAGCAATTACATATTACATGATATTAATACAATTGAGTCATAGCCATCTGAATTTCTTTAGCACTAGTTGGAGCTTAACACAAAAATATACCAGAATACCTAGATGCATCCATTCACAGGAAGTTAAATTATAAGAGAAAATGCATACTTCATTATAAGAGAAAATGCATCCTATTATAAGAGCTGTTCTCTTTACATTATTAAAAAAAAAATTGCACTCAATTACTTGCTCTAAAATAAGAAATGCACTCAATTACACAAAAATTGATAGAATTAATCTTGTTGTTATGTTTCAGTTTGTTTTGTTTATGTTTTGTTTTAATTCTAGCAGAGTTTAAGTTTTCTGTTTTAGATAAAGTGTGCTGTCAGAGTAATCCTAGCGGATGGCTAAGAATAGAGTAGAGGTTATTTTTAGTGAGCAGTTATTTAGATTCCAGTTTTTATTTAGTGGATGTAACCTTTCATATAGCAGTTATGATTTTGTATGTGCTTCTATATATATAAGAAAACCAGAAAATGATGCAGGAAGTTAAGCATCACAAAAGGCCTCTATTTTCTTTTGTCTCTGTAATTGTGTGAGTTTCTTGAGCAATCTCAAATTGTGTAACTGGCCGCAAGAAAAATAACCAACATTTGGTATCAAAGCCAAGGTTGTCAAAGCAATGGCCGGTGTTGAAGGAGATCAATCTAAGACACTTGCAGTTCCCAAACCGATGGCCAAAAGTGTCTCTATACCGATCCAGTATCCCATGTTAAGCGAGATTAATTACGGCATATGGGCTGTCAAGATGAAGATAGTCCTTCGTTCGTTGGGAGTTTGGTCTGTGATAGAAGGAGGGGACAAAGATGAGGACAAGGATCAAGGAGCGATGGTTGCAATATCTCAGGCAGTGCCGGACGATGTGATGATGGCAATCGCAGAGAAGCAGTCGGCCAAGGAGGCCTGGGACGCTCTCAGGGAGATGCGTATTGGCGAGGATCGTGTCAAGAAGGCACGTGTACAAGTCCTGAAACGGCAACTAAATAAATTGCATATGCAAGAATCGGAAACTGTGAATGAGTATTCGATGAAGTTGATTGCCTTAGTTGGTGAGATCCGATCCCTTGGCACAAAACTTGAAGATACTGAAGTTGTAGAGAAGTTATTCAGTTCGGTTCTAGATCGGTTCCTTCAAATCATTGGAACAATTGAGCAATTTGGAGATTTAGACACGATGTCAGTCTCTGAAGCAATTGGCAGATTGAGAACATTTGAAGAAGGGCTAAAGGGGCGGCATCATACAAAGGGTACAGGGGAACAATTGCTTCTTAGTCAAGCCGAATGGGAGGCTAAATTCTCAAAAGGTAGAAGAGAAGAAGGTTCGGGCAGTACCAAAAGAGGAGGCCGACATGGAAGGGGTCAGGGCCATGGACGTGGTCAAGGTGCAGGCCGAGGAGGCAATGATCACACGGGAGATGAACGAAAGCCACGAAAGTTTGATATTGCTAAGGTAAAATGTTACAATTGCAATGATTATGGTCATTTCGCTAAAGAATGTCCCAAACCAAACAGAAGAGAGAAGGCTAATTTGGTTGTAAAGAACAATGATGATGAACCAGCACTGTTGTTGGCTGAAACCTGTGAACTTATCCACACAATACTGAATGAAGGAAAGTTGCTACAAGAAGATGAAATAGCGCTAAAGGCTATCAGCAACCTGGACACAACCTGGACACAACCTGGTATTTAGACAGTGGCGCAAGCAATCATATGACCGGTTGCATTGAAAGATTTGCAGAGATTGATACAACGATTAGAGGAACAGTTCGGTTTGGAGATGGTTCAACTGTAGCGATACAAGGAAGGGGTTCGATACTCTTTGAATGCTTCACTGGTGAACATAGATTACTCACTAACGTTTACTATATTCCAAGGTTAAAAAGTAACATAATTAGTCTTGGACAGTTAGATGAGAATGGATGTAAGATAGTGATTGAAAAAGGAGTATTGTCTATCATAGACAGAACACAGAAAGTGCTAGTCAAAGTGTCCAGATCTGGGAATCGGTTATTCCTTCTGCGCACTTCTCCAACCTTTCCAGAATGTCTCCTGGTGAGAAGTAAAGAAAGAGCTTGGCTCTGGCACGCAAGGTATGGACATGTGAATTTTCATGCTTTAAAGATCATGGGTAAAAATGGAATGGTGCATGGCATGCCCTTGATAGATCATGAAGATCGCATTTGTGATGGATGCTTGATTGGAAAACAACATCGAAAACCATTCCCTGCTGAATCAAATTTCAGAGCCGAGTACCCTCTTGAGTTGTGGCATATAGATTTGTGCGGGCCAATCACACCGACTACAAATGGGGGAAAGCGTTATTTTATGCTAATTGTCGATGATTGCACAAGGTTTATGTGGCAGGTTCTGATCTCAAGCAAAGCCGAGGCGTTCGAAAGTTTTAAAAGGATCAAAGCTACAGCCAAAATGGAGAAGGGGTGTAAGTTGAAAGCTTTTCGAAGTGATCGTGGTGGTGAATTCACATCAAATGAGTTCAAGAGCTTTTGCGAATTAAATGGTATTAAACACTACCTTACTGCACCTTATTCTCCGCAGCAAAATGGTGTCGTGGAACGGAGAAATCAGACAGTGGTTGGCATGGCAAGAAGTTTGCTGAAAAGTAAAAGTGTTCCCGGCGAATTTTGGGGAGAAGCGGTGTCAACGGCAATTTACTTGCTGAACAGAGCACCAACTAAGAGTCTAGTTGACAAGACACCCTATAAAGCCTACTACAATCGAAAGCCAAGGGTTGAGCACCTGCGAATTTTTGGATGCATTGCTCACGTGAAGATAGTCACACCTCACCTTCAAAAACTAGCAGATCGAAGCAGACCTATGGTGTTTATTGGATATGATACGAATACCAAGGGTTACCGGATGGTTGATCCAAAGTCAAAACACGTTGTGGTCACCTGTGATGCTGTTTTTGATGAAGAAAAGAAGTGGGACTGGTCAGTTACGCCTGCTGAAGAATTAAGACCAGCAAAGGATACCTTTGCTGTTCTTTATTTTCCTGTTGTGGGTTCAAGTGATGCTACCAATCAACGAATTGAGGAAGAGAGGCTGTATTCTGATATGGCGTCTCCACAGCCAGGGCTCTATCAACCTGATGAGTCTGAGAAGACACCTGCTGGCAACAATAGAGCAGATGGGTTCCGTTCTGGAACAGCACAAACACCAGATCTGATTCCTGTTGAGCATAGGGCATCTGAATTCATGCATTCAGAGGCATCAGAAGTGGGACCAAGAGGGAAACGAGACTTGAACAGTTTGTACGACACAACTGTTCCTATTGAATTGGATTATTCGGGGCTATGTTTGCTAGGAGAAGAGGAGCCTACGAGTTATGAAGAAGCAAGAACCGACTTAGCATGGAGAAAGGCTATGGAAGAAGAAATTTCCAGCATACGGGAGAATGCAACATGGAGGTTAGTTGATTTACCAGAAAATCATAAGCCAATTGGTTTGAAGTGGGTATTTAAATTGAAGAAAGATACTCAAGGCAAAACAATTAAACACAAGGCGAGGTTAGTAGCAAAGGGGTATGTTCAAAAACACGGGATAGATTTTGACGAAGTTTTTGCTCCTGTTGCTCGATTGGAAACTGTACGGTTGTTGATCTCAATCGCTGCACAAAAGGGGTGGCAAGTGCATCACATGGATGTAAAATCCGCTTTCCTTAACGGTGAATTGGAGGAGGATGTGTATGTTCTGCAGCCACCGGGTTTTGAGATAAAAGGAGAAGAGCATAAGGTGCTGAAACTGTATAAAGCTTTGTACGGTTTGCGACAAGCACCTAGAGCATGGAACTCCAAGTTGGATAAGTCTTTGAAGGCACTCGGTTTTGAGAGGTGTCTATTAGAACATGCTGTGTACACGAGAAAGGAAGGTAATTTAATTGTTGGAGTATACGTAGATGATTTGATCATCACCGGAGAGAGTATTCGAGGCATTGACAAATTCAAATCTCAGATGAAAAGTTTATTTAGCATGAGTGATCTTGGATTACTTAGCTATTATTTGGGGATTGAAGTGTGTCAGACTCCAACAAGAATCACCTTAAAGCAATCGGGTTTTGCAAAGAAGGTGTTGGAGAAATGTGGGATGAAGGACTGTAACTCAACACAGATTCCTATGGAGCCTCGTCTGAAATTGAACAAGGACAGCCTTGAACCTCCTGTAGATGTAACTTTGTATCGAAGTATCGTTGGCAGTTTGAGATACTTGCTGCACACACGTCCAGACTTGGCGTTTGTTGTTGGAATGGTAAGCCGATTTATGGAGAAACCCACGCTGGAACACATGGCAGCAGTAAAGCACATACTAAGGTATGTGAAGGGAACGTTGAACTTTGGTTTTGTGTATGAGAAGAAAGAAGGAGATTTGGAGCTGATCGGGTTTTCGGATAGTGATCTGGCTGGTGACAATAATGATAGAAAAAGCACTTCAGGATTGATATTCTTTCTTGGGGCAAATCCGATCAGCTGGTGTTCACAAAAGCAGAAAGTGGTGGCGCTGTCTTCATGCGAAGCAGAATATATTGCTGGTTGTGCGGCAGCATGTCAAGGTGTGTGGCTGAGTCGATTGTTAAGAGAATTGTTGAAGACTGAGCCTAAGGAAGTGGTGCTAAACATAGACAATCAATCCGCAATTGCTCTAACCAAGAACTCAGTTTATCACGAGAGGAGTAAACATATTGACACTCGGTTTCATTACATTAGAGACTGTGTGGAATCGGGATTGATTAAAGTTGAGCATGTTCGCACTGAAGATCAGTGTGCTGATATTCTTACAAAGTCACTGGCAAGGATGAAGTTTCAAGAGATGAGAGGAAAGATTGGTGTACTGGACATCAATAAAGAACAACAAGCTTAAGGTGGAGAATGATAGAATTAATCTTGTTGTTATGTTTCAGTTTGTTTTGTTTATGTTTTGTTTTAATTCTAGCAGAGTTTAAGTTTTATGTTTTAGATAAAGTGTGCTTTCAGAGTAATCCTAGCGGATGGCTAAGAATAGAGTAGAGGTTATTTTTAGTGAGCAGTTATTTAGATTCCAGTTTTTATTTAGTGGATGTAACATTTCATATAGCAGTTATGATTTTGTATGTGCTTCTATATATATAAGAAAACCAGAAAATGATGCAGGAAGTTAAGCATCACAAAAGGCCTCTATTTTCTTTTGTCTCTGTGATTGTGTGAGTTTCTTGAGCAATCTCAAATTGTGTAACTGGCCGCAAGAAAAATAACCAACAAAAATTACAAGAGTTATTCTCATTATAAGCATACATCATCATAAACTCCATCCTATTATGTTACAACAAAAATAAATGCACATCGGCAGTCCAAGTCAGTGAAGCTCCGAAGCAGCTGAGCCTTGCTTGGGTCAGCAGGGGCAATATCTTTTACCAGTACTAAAGTGGGATGACCTCATCTCCCACTGGCTGCCATGACGAACTTCTTGATGTAACCTGCAGCTACTGCAGTGTCCATTCTGGTACTTGACAGTACCATTCTGGTACCAATCAACAATAGGAGTAACAGAGAGTAGCTAGCATACCATCATTCCAAGGCAAGTAGCTAGCATATATTCTCCAATACTAATAGGAGTAACAGAGAGTAAATAATTTAGCATATTGAACGGAAAGAGTGGTACAAGTGTCAGCAACACCGCAATCTGAAATAACACATCGAAAGGAAAAAAAAAAAATCAACTTGTAATTAGCATCTGCAAAATCCAAATGACCTTAAATTAGAAGTAGATGATCAGCAATATTACAGCACTATTCCTATATTACCACAAACAATTAAATCACATGAAATAAATCAACACTAATCCAGAAATATAACTCAAATAAAGAGTGGGTATCTCGTCCCTTGCTTTACCTTTTTCCAATTTCCAAATTGAGGTGCTTTTGTTTAATCAAGCATGTTGGTAAGATTAGACCATTAAAAATTTTGAAATTGAATTGATACCGAAATTTGTTAGCTGCTTGAGGGCACCGGCCAAGAGAGGGGGAGCGACCAGGAGGTGAGCACAAACCGTTAGGTGATGCGGCTTAAGAGAAGGAGGAGCAGCCTGGGAGAGGTGAAGCACGGATCTTACCTTCTCCCTCGCGAGTTGGGAGACGTAAGCGAAGAGGGAGAGGGGTGCTCGGGGCTAGGGTTTGCACCTTCGTTGTACTGCTCAGCGAGATGATAGAGGGGTGCTCAGCGAGAGAAAGATTGAAGGGTGCTACGGAATGGAAGAGGGAGATGATAGAGGGACTGAGAACCCAATTTCTCTGAAAGGTAAAATTGGAAATACAAAAATACATTTTTTATATAACACTTTTCAGTATAATTTTAATTAAATAAGTATATCAGCGGTATAAACAGGGCAATTTTATAAATTGATTGATTTTGGAGTGGCAAAAAACTAATTTGAAGTTTTGGGATGGCAATTCCATAATTTCAATGTTTTGGAGTGGCATAAAACTAATTTGATAATAATTCTAACTTTGCATAGCGCATATATATTGACATGACACACTATGGACTCAAATCTTTGGTGTAAATGTTCTAACGATCGATGTCAAATTATATGAATATGTACTTCTAAACTAAATTTTATATTTTTTAAGAAATTTTTATTAACTTTTTAGATAGATAGAAATTTACTTGATCTGGAAATTCTGAACCATCCAAAAACAGTGATTTTCTACCCGTCTAAAAAAAAATTAAAACTTCTAAGAAATGTAAAATTTAGTTTATAGATAAATATTTATATAGAAACTATGTTAAACAGTTCGGATTAACAGTTAGTTTTTTGGAAACAAAAATATCTATCCGTCATGATACTATTACTAAAAAACAATCTAATTATGTAATCTTGGGACCGATCGAGAATCTAAATTATTATATGTTGTATCGGTCAATTAAGTTAATATATCTCGAATTGCATGCGCTAGATCGATCCATTTTTTTTTTCTGATTACTGGTAGCGGTACAACATTATGTCAACACTGATTTCCACATAGTCAGAAAGTGATACGTGCAAAATACTGATTTCCATATAGTCAACAAATAATAACTTATGTTAAAAAGAAAGTAATAATGAGAGTAAGGCTTGGGTGCTATGGATAGCATAGAGGGCTACGGTGCTACGGCTCAATATTCAAGTTTTTAAAATTCTAACGGTTGATCCGAACCGTTCATCTTGTTCTCCATATTAATATGTGTTTGGAAATCAAATTTTACATTTTTTGAAAATATTTTACTATTTTTTTAGCTAGGTAGAAAATCACTTGATCTAAAAAATTCTGCACCATTCAGATATTTGATTTTCTACCTATCTAAAAAAATAGTAAAAAAAATTAAATAAATATAAAATTTGGTCTCCAAACACTTATTAATATGGAGAACAAGATGAACAGTTCGGATCGATTATTAGAATTTTGAAAACTCAAATATTAAGTCCTAGCACCATAGATCTCTATGCTATCCATAGCACCTAAGCCTTGCTCGTAATAATGATACATATATAGTCAAAAAATGATACGTGCAAAATACTTATTTGCATATAGTCAACAAATAATAACTTATGTTAAAAAAAAAGTAATAATGATACATATAGTCAGAAAATGATACGTGCACATTAAATACTGATTTCCATATAGTCAACAAATAATAATGACCTGATTTAATTATCATTTCAAGTTTGCAACCCAGTTAACGTACTCTATTATGCAACATATATAAACAGATCGATCTAGTGCTGCAAATTTAAGGACCATTGATGTAAGTAATTATTAGAGTTTCTTGATCAAATTATACATAGCACTGAAATAACCAAAAGTATATTGAAATATATACCACGGTTGCTAAATTTCATGTACAAGATTTTTATGATAACTTAATTACATTGTTTTTTGTTGCTAAATTTCATACAAGTCAAGATAGTTGTCAAACTGATACAGAACGGATCTAAACTCAATAGAATAACGATAACAAAATAATTAAGGACCCAAATAATCTGAGAAATGAATGCTCTGATGCCAAAATTGTACGACCCTGCCACCGGACCGGGAATCGCGACAAGAGAGATACCCTCGCATCCATCCTTCATCCTATCAATCTACGTCGCAAACAAAAAAATAATACGGAATAAGCTACAAAACTTAGACAACTGGTTTTTTAATAATGTGCTTCTCTATAACTGGCTTAATTAAACAACCATTAAAATTGACTAGATTAATCTACACAAATTCACATCAAATTATGAATACATATATTTAACTGGCGATAGCACATAGGTCCAGGTTATCCATTAAAATAAGTCACACTATATCTATACATTTCATTTCTCAAATTCTCACAACAAACACTAGTGAAAAATATGGAATTAGGATCGGTTATATACGCATATTAGTATCGGAATACAACTGATCCTGATAAAGGCGATACTGATACTACAATAATCTGGATCTGTTAAATAACCGATCCAAATAGAAACTATTAGGATCGGTTGTTTCACAACAACCGATCTTGATACTATTTTTTTTTTCAAAGTTGGTTCTGCAAAAAAAAAAAAAAAAATTGTATCAGGATCGGTTGTTTATAAACAACCGATCCTGATACTATTTTTTTTTTTTTTTGCAGAACCATCTTTCAAAAAAATAATATTAGGATTGGTTGTTTCAAACAACCGATCATAATTCTTTTTTTTCCAAGTCCAACATTTTGTGAAGCATTACATATTATAACAAGAAATTTAAATCAAAAAAAAATTAATTAACAAACATACAAGTGACTAATTGGGCTATTTCTTCAATTAACACACATTTATGCAATTAATGTAAACCACAACAATAAAAAAATCAATAATTACCTCTTTTGCAATCACATCACTTGAGATTAAAAAAGACCCTAAAAACAAAAACAAAGGTAACAATTATATGGAAAAACATTTTCCAATAAAAAATACAAAAAAATATGTTTTAAAAGTATAATAATAAGAAAATTAGATAAAGCTAATACCATGATAGTTGATCGGCCGGATGATTAGTTGATCGGAGGTGCGAGAGGCTCGGCTCTGAGAGGAAGAGACAGAGAGAAAGAGAGAGAGAGACACGGAGGAGAGGGAGAGACGGAGACAGAGAGAGAGAGACAAAGAGTACTGAGGATTTTGAGAGGGAGATACGGAGACAGACAGAGAGATGCTAAGTTGAAAATGAGAGGTGCGAAATGAAAATAAGAAGAACCCTAAGCAGATTATATAGGGAGTTATCATTAGGATCAGTTGTTTATAAACAA
Source organism: Carex pumila (assembly GCA_033356055.1). Lineage (NCBI taxonomy): Eukaryota > Viridiplantae > Streptophyta > Magnoliopsida > Poales > Cyperaceae > Carex > Carex pumila. The sequence continues at coordinate 85,004 of JARJHM010000856.1, forward strand.
CCGATCATGATACTATTTTCTTTTTCTTTTTTTTTTCCTTTTTTTTTGCAGAACCAACTTTGAAAAAAAAAATAGTATCAGGATCGGTTGTTTATAAACAACCGATCCAGATACTATTTTTTTTTTTTTTTGCAGAACCAACTTTGAAAAAAAAAATAGTATCAGGATCGGTTGTTTATAAACAACCGATCCTGATACTATTTTTTTTTTCAAAGTTGGTTCTACCAAAAAAAAATTAGTATCAGGATCGGTCTTTTATAAAAACCAATCCTGATACTATATATAAGAAGAATCACTGAGGTAAACCCCACTCATATTGATTGTCTATCAACCATCAAACGGCTACCATTTATTTTCTTTTCTGTTTGGTAATGCATGTACACGGATAAATATTAAGAAAAATGTGAAAAATATAAAAAATATTTATTTGTGTTCGTATGGCCAAATCAACTCTACTATGATCAATTTTGTACAATTTTATTATTATTAATGGCATCAAATTATTAAATGGAATGCAAACCATTCATTTCTGCATAATCATCCAACGGTGGGTCTGTAATTAAATGACATGTAATAATTTTTAAAATGATCAAGATATAACATGGAACTTTAATAACGTAAAAGTGCCGAAGGCCCAACAAACTGTAAGTTTTGATCCAACGTAAACTATTTACGGCCATGCGATGTTGCTATATTGTTTTGCTTTGATGAACTAGTAAACGAATCTTGAATTGTATCAAATTTTATAATGGTGAAATTAATATGACATTCTTTCATTTTAATGGTTCCGATCGACCAAATGCTGATGTTCGTATTCGTTCCTTCACAACCCCACACAACAAGGGTTCAAGTCCTATGTATATTATTATATGGCACAAGTCATTGATGCATCATGCATGACTGTATAAAAAAATTCAATAGTCAAAATGACTTCAAAATGAAATATCAATGTCAAATAATTAATTATATTATCACATAAATTTTAATAATATAAATTACATTAATTTTCATCAAAAAAAATTTATAATTGAACCATATGCCATATACAACAGCCATATATATATATTCTATTAATCACCACACTAATTACATATAACACAAATGCCTAATTACATATACTTCTCAATATTAAAATTACAAACATAAATATTTTAAAATATTAAAACAAACTAATTTGTAGAAATTTCAATTCATAAATCAATTAAACTTAAATTTAATTATATAATGAAATTTGCTATCTCAATTTTGAAGCTGTCACTGTGACAATTTGCTTTTAATTCGAATAGAGCATTTTAAACTACAGCGCACCATACAAAGTTGGTTATGCAAAAATAAAAATAAAATAGTATTAGGATTGGTTATTTGAAACAACTGATTCTAATACTATTTTTTTTTTCAAAGTTGGTTCTGAAAAAAAAAATAGTATCAGGATCGGTTCTTAGCTAGGAATCGATCCAATTAGTTCATGTGATGTGCTTTCATTAGCTTTTAGTATCGGTTTTATTGATAAAACCGATCCAGATAGGTATTGGTATCGGTTGGTTCATACAGCTGATCCAAATAGGCCGATCCTGATTTCAGTTTTTCCACTAGTGACACAATCGTATCATTTTACAAATCAAATTCGATCCTCAGACCTGCTGTCCCATTAAATATGCAGCATAATCCAATACTCAATTCAAATATCCAATTTAACCATATAAATTGAAAACACATATTATAGAGAAGTCATGTTATCTGATAACGAACAATCCAGAAATCCAAATCAAACTGCAATGACTGCTCAGAATCAATGTAACGTAGTCAGAATTCCAATCAAACATACAAGACTCAGAATCAAACGTAGGATTTGGCTAATATGCTATGGGTAGCTAAGAGGCCTCCCGTGCTACAGCTCAATATTCGACTTTTCAAAATCCTAACGATCGATCCGAACCGTTCATCCTGTTCACCATATTAATATGTGGTTGGAGACCAAATTTTACATTTTTTAGAAAAATTTTACTATTTTTTTAGATTTATTGAATATCGCTGTTTTTTATGGTCCAGATTTGTCTGAAAAACAGTGATTTTCAATAAATCTAAAAAATAGTAAAAAATTTCCAAAAAATGGAAAATTTGGTCTCCAAGCACATATTAATATGGAGAATTAGATGAACGGTTCGGATCGACTGTTAGGATTTTGAAAAGTCAAATATTGAGCCGTAGCACGGGAGGCCTCTTAGCTACCCATAGCACCGTAGCCAAGTCCTATATATACATATATATATATATATATATATATATATATATATATATATATATATATATATATATATATATATATAGGTTGTGGCTAATTTGCTGTTGGCAGCATTTCTGCCGGCGGTGCTGCCACTGTTTTTTCTATATTTTGTTGTTCAAACAACAAATCTAAAATGTTAGATGTTTAATCTATATTATAATCTACTTGGAGACCAAATTTTACATTTTTTGGAACTTTTTTACTATATATTAAGCTGGTTTGAAAACTGTTGATTTCAGTAAATTTCTGCAACATTGAAATCAATGGTTTTCAAACTAGATTAATATATAGTAAAAAAATTCCAAAAAATGTAAAATTTGGTCTCCAAGTAGATTATAATATAGATTAAACATTTAACGGTTTGGATTTGTTGTTTGGACATCACACGGCTAAATATAGCCCCGGTAGCACCTCTGCTGAAATGCTGCCAGCAGCAATTTAGACAGACCCTATATATATATATATATATATATATATATATCTCCATTTTATTATTAAGCACGTTGGGTGTCCGATCCACCAACAGCTATGATTGAAAGATGAAACTTCGGATTTGATCAGCCCTCCAATTACATAATTTGTCTTCTTTTGATTAAATACATCTGATTTATGTATAGAAGTCTAAATTTAGTTTAAAACATACTCACTACATGTGCTACCACACAATACGTTACAATTAAAATTGAACAAATATGAAATTTAGCGATATATTTATCAATTTTCTTATTTATTTGTTTTCATATTTTTTCTCTTTAATTAAGAAGACTCCACCTTCAATTTTTTTATTTCTTTGTTTTCTTACTTTTTCTTCGTTTCTATATAGATCACAATGAAAATCATTTTTTTTATTGACTTATTTCTCTTTCTTTGCTTCTATACATATTGTTGTGGGCAATTTAGAATATATTTTTAATATATAATATATCAATGTGTGTGTGTGTGTGTATTTTAAATTGGAAACAAAGAAGGAGAAAAATATAAATTGAAACGTGTGTGTGAATATATCTTTCTCTTATAGTATGTGTGTGTGTGTATATATCATATACATACACACAATAACATTTTTTATTTATGTTTTTTGATATCATTATATGTTGATATTGAATTGTTGTATGATATTTGATATTAGATTTGAATCGATCTATTATTTGATTAGAGGTGCTATCGGGTCGGGTTGGGTTTGGATACTATTATATTTGGATCCGTATCCTAAAAGTGTTCGGGTCCAAATTTTGATCCATACACTTATCTGTTTCAATTCGGGTTAGGTCCGGATCCAGGTATCTATCTACCCGTAGATATTTCGGGTCCAGTTTTTCGGTTCCGGGTAGATATATACCCATAACTTGTTTGTAAACTATCGGGTCTGGTTCGGATACGGTGCGGTTCCAGATCCGGAGCGGATATATGTCACAAAAAAAATAAGAGGATGGAGAGAAAATAACTTTTGAAAAAAAAATATTGAAGAAGAGATATAATTTTTAAAAAGTAAAATATTAGAGATGACGATTTCATTTTCTATGGTTCAAAAAATCTATGAATGGAATACTAATAATTTGTAGAAATGACATATCAATGATAGCAATAAATTTTCATAGTAATAAATTTTATTTAAAAAATTAATGCGGCTGTTATAGAAGGAATAAATTTGGCATCCATCTATGTATATAAACATAGCGAATATGTCACTGCATTCTATTTTCTCATATTAAAAAAAGTACTGGACTCACCACGGCTTATGCAAAAATTAATATGCAAAGTTGTATTTTTATATATTAATAGTTATTAATATATGTTTTATCGGGTATTTATACGGGTATCAAGTCGGGTTCGGTTATGGGTTGGATAATTAAATGAAACCCATATCCTACCCATTACAGTATCGGTTCCGGGTAGGATCCGGGTCGGATATTAAATTATTAATTTTGTAACCATACCCATAATTTAACTGGTTATATTTTTTAAATCATACCCTATCCAAATTAATCGGATCCGGGTCAGTTCTGGGTCGGATCCGGTTCGGTTCCGGATCGGATCCGAGTAATCAAGTAAAAGTAGCACCTCTATATTTGATATCATTGGTACTTACAAATAAATAATCATCACATCATCAAATTGTTATCAGCGTTCACGATTTATTAAAAATACAGAATCATATAAATTTTCTATTAACATGTGTCTTAATTTTAGATAATTATTATTTTCATTGATATATTTTTTTCTTATAATATGTCCCCGTTGCAACGCACGGGTATGATACTAGTATGTATATATATATATATATATATATTCTCTATTTATTTCTCTCTTTTTCTCATATTTCTAGTTTTACTTTGTCATCCTAATCCATATTAGATTTAGAAATAAAATTGATCCTTTAAAGTGTCTTTCAAACGGTGGTAAAAAAATATGGCAACACAAGCTTAAGTCGCGTGGCCTTAGAGCATCTACAATGGTAATTGTTTTAAAATTAATATGATGCATGTGTCAATTGCTAATATAATTGCTGGGATGTATTATAATTACTAAATTAGCAAATTTGCTTTATAAGAAAACATTTGTTTAATAACACTTGTCTAATTATTTGGATCAAAATCTTTTCTAGTGCTCTCTCTCTAATAAGAAAGAAAGATGCGTTGATGTGAACATAGAAAACAATTTAATTTAATTGCACTAATGCAGCAAATTAATTTCTAAAAATTTTATAACTGTTGTTTAGCAATTAATTCTAATTGCTGAATTGGAGATGCTCTTAGTGATAATTAAAAGGGTTTAATGTGCGCCACGCAAAATGAATCAAACGGTGGGGTTTAGGCAAGGGAGTTACGTGGCTTAGAATGCCACATCCTTTTTTTTATTTATTTTTAAGTTTAAATTTACACATTTTATAAATAAATTCTTAAATTTTCATAATTATAAATAAGTACAAAAGAAGTTCATAAAAATTTATAAAATTATGAGATGTCACATGTATTGGATTTAGAAGGGCCTATTTGTAATTTGGATTTTCATCTTATTAATTTGTTTCACCAATGCAATTGCAGTCTTTGTATATTTTTTTCATTTATTAACTTGTAGTAATTATGATAGAACTAAATGGAACAAATAAAAAAGAGAGAATATACACTACAAAAATCTATCAATATATCATTGTGCAATCAGATATATTATAGTCAATAATGTGTGTATACTGTAATTACTTGTTGATAATTTTGTTTCATATACTCTTTGTACGAATCGAAAATTATAATTTTCTGATAAGTGGATAATCAGATATTATCCTTTATAATTTGTGCATACTTGTAGACTTGTAATTTCTAATCCAAGATTTCAACTGTCTGATAAGCGGATCGCTTAACTGATTTAACATCCTGTTTAGAGTAGCCTAATTTTCTAAACTACTAATCAGTTAAAGTGGGCCTTCTCATATTTGGGCCATGCTTTTTTGGAATAAAACTAGATAAAGTGGGCTTGTCTAGTAGTTTAGGAATTCATGTCATCTAAGTTAATTAGCAGAATATTTCTGTTGAGGCCGCAAATTTTTTTTTGGAATAAAACTTGATAAAATTGGCTTGGTTAGTAGTTTTCCTGTTCTGAAAAAGGTTGTTTTTTGAAAATTTGTTACAGTTTTCCTGTTCTTTTGTGATATGGCAGATTCAAAAATTTAATCAGAGATAGCTGCGCTGAGTGCCGACGTGGCCCGAGCATAGGAGAAATTTAGTACAGATCTAGTCAGCACAAATCTTAAAACAGATTGGAAGATTGAAATTGATTAATTTAAAAGATGCCCTTTATAGTTAATGCAGAGGATACTAATTCGAGCATATATAGGAGAGTCATGCACACCTAATTTTCTCAAATGTAATCCTATCTTTTTCATTGGGAAAAGACATGACGATATATACATTACCCAATAATCCTATCTTTTATAACTCTTCTCCGGTATCAGAAAGAGCTAGCATCAATCTAGTTTTTTATTATCTTATGCTGTAAGCCTGTGACCATACAATTATAAAAAAGACTTGTCGAAAACGTTAGGCGATACTTCACCCAATTACCCATTGACCGATTAAATTGTTCAGTTTGGTTTAATATTTTTATAACCAATTAGATCGAACTGATTGGAACTTTTAAACCTGTCTCCACCCTGAACCAAACATTTAATAACAAATTCAAAAATTACAAAATAATATATACGTATTGCTTCATTCGTTTTAAAATCGGTCAGACCGAACCAAACAATAATTTTAAATCTATATTAAAACAATTCAAAAAAAAAAAAATATTTATTGTTTATAATTAATATTCTTATATTGGTTCAACCGGTTCCAATTCTATTAATTAGTTTATTTCGGGCATGAAAAGAGTCAACGGGTATAATAAGAGTCAGGTGATAGCATTTTCATACTCATATCCAATACAAATTAATTGTCGTTATCTGTACCCTATTCTTACCTGCTAAGAATTAATTTTGCTCGTACCCTTATCCGTTATTGGATAATGAAACGGTAGCGGATAACGGATAATGTTAATATAATTATTATTTTTATTATTTATTAAATGAAACCTTAAAAAAAAATTCGTTCATATATAATCAACTTAAGTGGCAGAACTTGCATCCAAAACAAATTAATTAAATCAATTAATATATCAATCAATTTTCGAATCAGGTTTAGGGTTTACTATAATGTCACAGACAAGTAAAATTTAATAAAATATATTTTTCGAACTTTTAACCATCTGTTTTGGGTAAAAAACCAACCATCGACCCCCTCCTGAACTCCTCCTTTGCCATCAGTTAAATTTCACTAACAGTTAGTATTGAGCGACTCTTCAACATCGGTTTAGCTAATCGGCCAATGGCACTGAGGGGGTTACTTTTACCATCCGTTATGTACATGATCCATTGGTGATAGTACAAAGTAATAACAACTCGTTACCATATTGAACCAATGGCATATTCGCAGGGGCAACGCTTTGTAAATAATTAGAACCTCGGGTTTAGTATACACTATCTGCTCAATATGTTAAACCGATGGTGATTCTGTTATATTTTATATATTCCAATAAATCCTAGGTCGATCGATTCATCTCTCCAGAGCCTTCCAGTATATCCCCAATTAAGTATTATGCTATATTGCTCGCTGCGAATTTTAACTTCCCAAATCGACAGACAAAAATCAGAATTTTCTCTCCCAGAGTCATTAATTTGTATGCTAGATCACTCTTCACTCCTTTATTTTATGTTTATTTTAATCATTACTTTCAATGGTTTTTTAAATTAAGGAACAACTAATTTAAACTAGGGTTTAGTTAATTTAAACTAGGAGCTCTTTTCAAGAAGAACAATTTTTTTGCTTTGGATACGGATTTAATGAACATTTTGAGAAAACGTTTATAATTTAGAGTGTATGATTAGTGTTTTTGCAATAGTGTACAATGTATATCTTTTAAAAAATAATAATTAATTGGTAGACTTCTGAATTAGGTAAATATTTTTTTAACTATTCAGTAAAGATGGAACGGTATATAAACATAAAATAATAGATAATTGTTTCGTTGGTTCGATCGAATTGACGTGTTACTGACTGTTATTGTTTTATTTTGATTAATGCATAGTGCAAAAAAAATAATAATAACTTTTTGTTTACGAATTCAAGTATAAAAATATTGTAATGTTGTCGTTGTTGATTAAAATTATGTTATTACGTACTAAGATTAAATACGGATTAAAATATGCATGTTTACTTGATCAACGATCGATGAGCCAAGTAATTGAATTGTGCGTCATAGGAAAATCTTGCACGCTAACCAACTTCAATTCATATTCCTTCAACTTGAACAACAAATTCTGTAAAAAAAATATCTCGGATTCATATCAAATGAACACGCAAAGGGCTTAAGATTTAATTTAATTAAAAATGTATTGTGTCATCATTCATAATATATAATTAGATCATGTATGTGCGTTACAATGGGACAAATTAGAAAAGAAGAAAAAAAAAATCTCATACAAAATAGCATATTTTCATAAAAATAAATTAGACTAAATTACAAATAACAATCCTCAAATGACATATTAAATGATATTTACAAGTAAATAATATTTCGTAAATTACATATTAAATTATATATATATATATATACACATACTTTCATACAAAAATCTCATACAAAATAACATATTAATTGACAAATAATATTTTTTAAATGATATACAAACAATAGAAAGAAATCAGGACTAACCAGAAAGATGATACAATTTGTATGTAGCGAGTACGTTTCTAAATAAATTTCAACATCCACACGTAAAATTATGTAGAAAAAATGCATAAAATTAAAATATTTGATCGGATGGTTGATATTCATTCTAAAATTTTCATCTTTTAATTACAGCAATTAGCGAATCAGAACATCTACCTGCTCAATATAAGAATAGAGATCATAAAATGAATAATAAATTGAGCCGACGCTTAAAGAGATATCAATAGTCTGAACTCTGAAATGGGATCCTAACTGAAAAGAGATCAATAATCATATTATGTGCTATATATATGTAAATAATTCTGAACAACATTTAAATTGATTTCTTCAGATTTTCTATTTTAAATTTGATGGTCCAGATCAGAATAAGATCATAATTGATTAATTTGAGATTAGGAGTGCCAATGGATACAGTACGGATTTGACGCCATTCAGAACAAAAGATTGTTTTTTAGGCGTGTGATACCGATAAATTTCGGAGAATTAGTTTGAGAAAACACCAAAATAAAATGGAGAATTGTCTCTCCTTAATTTTATAGAAAAATATCCATAAAAATTGTTGTCTTTTCTCATCCACAAGCCGGGTTATATAGCTATTATTCAATGCAGAAATTAATTAGGAAAGTTACTAATATTTGATAGAGAAAATGTTTCTGTCCACTAGGTTTTGTCCACCATTTGTCCGTAACCTTATCCACTATCATTTAACTGTCTTTTTACAGTATACAAGATTCAATTGGAAATTTACAGTATTATTTGAAAATTTTACAGTATACAAGATTCAATTGAAAATTCTACTGTATACAAGATTCAATTTTACAGTTGTGCTGATTCAATTTTACAGTATTCAAGATTCAATTTTATAGTATAGAAGATTCAATTTTACAGTATACAAGATTCAACCCAGTGCGGACGCTAATAATTAACTATAACTGCCAATAACCGCTAATAACTAACTCTAACTGCCAATAACTTCCTATAACTGTAATTTCCGAAAGTACAGTTTGAAAGTACATTTATTTTGTCTTGTTGTGCAAGTTGGAATTTTTTTCTAACTATCATGGGACCACTTCAAATAGTTGCTGGATGTTTTGTGATTAACTAATATATTTTATGTGATATATTGTATAATTATACAATATGTAGAAGTAATTTTACAGTATTCGCGTAAGTTAAAGTTGTGGACAAATGGTGGACAAAAAGCTATGGACAATTAGATGCTTTCCTAAATTTGGAAGTAAAAATATAAATATAAAAGATTACTATATAACTAAACTAAGTAAATATTTTGCTGATTTTGTTTGCTGAAATTTTCTGATTTAGATGCTCCTGCATCAGTTGCTTCGGGTTGAAAAGAACTCGCCCTTGAGTTCGGATCTTCTTCTTCTTATCCTTGTAGATCTCTTTCAAACAATATCATTTCAGATCAAAAACCATTCACTAGTGGAGAACCAAACATCAGGAACGGTCAAAAACAGATAACAAAAACAGACTTGCGACCGTTCTTGACCCAGGGGTTACTGATAGTACATCTTATCAGGATCGGTCGAACAACCGTTCTTGTTTATACAATCAGGAACGGTCATTTTAAATGGTCTTGTTGATAATCAAGAACGGTTATTTAAGAACGGCCTTTAATTAAATAGCCGTTCCTGAAACAATCAAGAATGGTTTCTATCTTTGTGAAGTCAAAGAGTGGATTCGTGGGCAGCTTATACCCTTTCCCGAATCATGCGCAAAGACAGATTTGGCATACTCGTCTCCTACCATGGTATGGCTATCCATGTACCCGAATTACACAAAGCACCAATACACACCTGGCCTCTGGGTCCTATTTTTCTGACAAGGAAGTGCTCACTTGCTAGGAATAAACAAAATTGCGAAGACTGCCGATCAGTTGTGTGTAGTGTCATACGATTGGAGGGACACCTACCTACATATATATACAATGGATTTTATATAGCTGTTCCTGATTGTTGATAATCAAGAACGGTTCATTGCTAAATAGTCGTTCCTGAATTGATTTTTATTTAAAAAAATAATTTTAATATTTGATTAGCTACCATATATTTTTGCTTGCCTATAGAACAAGCATCAGGATATGAACATAAATCAGTATGAAATGTAACAATCTAAATATAGTTTCTTTTTTAGTAACACTACATATATATTTTGTACTTGTACCTATCTAAATATGGTTTCTTTTTGAGTAACACTAAGCACTCAATTTCTTGAATTCCTATAAATTTTGAAGATATATAAGATTATAGCAAAATGCTAGACTAGCTAGCAAAATATAGCAGAAAAATGAAGACCAAGTGTACCAGGTACGGCAACAATTGGTCGAAACAACTATGGAGGACAACAAAAAATTTAAAGGAAAGAGAAGCTCAATTAAAACCTCAATATGGCTTGCAAGATCACTGATAGATAATTAATTTTAATAATACATACAACATTTGGTCTTGGAGAGTTAATGGAGAGTGAATAAATTGGGAGAGTTGAGTAAGGAATCACAAGTGAATAAAATATGTTCATCATGAATCACAATTGAATTTAATATAAAGAATTAGTGGTGGCATCTCTTACAGATCATAGTTTCTATGACTAAAATGATTTTGTTTATTCCAACTGATATCTGTTAAAAAAAAGATATCATATCTTTACCAACCACCAGTCCATATGGGTTCTTTATGTCCATCTCAGCACTGGTACATAAACAATGATTTTGTTTATTCCAATTGAGATGTAGGAATGAACAAAATTTCTCACGATCACAAACACAGTCAAATTTCGAAGACTGCCGATCAGTTGTGTGTAGTGTCGTACAATTGGAGGGACACCTACCTACATATATATATATATATACATACAATGGATTTTATATAGCTGTTCCTGATTGTTGATAATCAAAAACGGTTCATTGCTAAATAGTCGTTCCTGAATTGATTTTTATTTATAAAAATAATTTTATATTTGATTAGCTACCACATATTTTTGCTTGCCTATAGTACAAGCATCAGGATATGAACATAAATCAGTATGAATTATAACAATCTGAGATAAAAATCAACACATACTTAAAATTAAACAAGCTCAAATTCACCAAATTACCATAATCCTAAATTATTATAAAATAACACATCCTAAATAGTTTTACAGTTTTACTTTTTTTCTACTAATACTTCCTTCAAGGGAAATTTACCCCACAGTGTTCGGATGTAGCTAATGTTTGTTTCATTGTAACTTGTGGGGAACTCCTACATTTTTTAAATGATAGAAGAGCACAATTACAATTTTAATTGCGTATTTTTTAAGTAAGATGAATATGCATACCTTTGCAAACAAAATATGTATATCTTTAAGTTTTAAAAATCATCACGAAACCGAGTTATTATGTCATGCATGAACAACATGACATAATATCCACATTCTCAATCTTCGAATTGTTGTGGGGACTGTATTAAAAAAATCAGATTAAAGTCATTATAGAGCTGTTCACAGGGCCAATGCATGAAGCAACAAATTAAATCTAATTTTCATCAGCAAATTGGTAAGTATACAACAGCAACCCCTTTTGGAAATTAAATCTTTTTAAATAGTGACAAAAAATTATGAGAAATTTCAAAACAATCTAAACAAACACAAATTTGGAATACAGATAATCTTCAGAGAATTACGCTGCTCGGATCGAAAAAAATTATGCTGCTCACATCGAAAGATTGTTCTTATACGTGTGATACCGATAATCTTTAGAGAATAAGTTTGAGAGAACACCAAAATAAAAGAGAGAATTGTCTCTCCTTAATTTTTTAGAAAAATATCTAGAAAAATAGTTCTCTTTTCTCACCCACAAGCCGGGTTATATAGATATTACTCAATGCGGAAATTAATTAGTCAGGAAAGTTGTTAATATTTAGTAAACATATTACACAAATATTTTAAATTACTAAAGAAGAAAATTGATAGTGGTTAGCTGCTGTCCAGAGGCTAAATTCGAAAGTAAAAATATAAATATAAAAGATTACCATATTACTAAACTAAGTAAATATTTTGCTGATTTTGTTTGCTGAAATTAAGTTTCTGATTCAGATGCTCCTGCATCAGGACTGAACATATATATTTTGTACTGGTACCTATCTAAATATAGTTTCTTTTTGAGTAAAGGTTAGAGGTCAAGCCACCTATCTAAATATAGTTTCTTTTTCTTCTCTGCATTTTCCCCCAAATCAAATTGATGCCGATGGATGCTTGACTGTTTGCAAATCAAACTGATGTCGATATTTTTCTTCTCTCCATTTCTATCAACATTTCATATTTTTCGAAATTTCAAAATTTCAAAATTTCAAAAATATCGGTATTCATATTTCGATTACAGGTGGAAGGGAGAATAATTTTAATTTTCAAAATTTCATATTATTCTCTCCGACGAATACTGCATTGCTCTGTGTCTCCATGCCTGAGACCTCTGCTGCTTCCTTTGGCAGTAGCGACACACTAGTCCGCCATTTGCTGGTGCCGAGGAAGATCCAGACTCGACCTGCCGACGACCTCCTCTTGATGGCCTCTTCCAATGGGTCTCTGAACCTTGCTAGTTTTGCCTCCACCTCTTACTTGATCTATCTAACACAATTGAGATTGAACTGGCGGTGACTGGATCTGACCCTGATTTCGCACAAAGATGTACGGATTCAAGGCTGATCTTATCTGATCCGATTTGGTAATACTTTGAAGCTGATCTGATCTAATAGATCCGCTGTCGATCTTGTCTGGTTTTGTAAAATTTTTATCTCAATGTCTAATTTGAATTTTTTATTTTGAATTTAATATTTGAATTCAAAATTATATAGATTGTTTTTGTAATGTCGTCGATTTGAATTTTTTGATTTAAGAACTTACTTGAGTTATGCATTGTATTGCTTTTCTTTATTTTACTAGATTTGTTTAACAGTTTCACACAATATATATGCAATATTTACATCATCTAGTTAACAGTTTTACTGATTTAAATTTTCATTATTTTTCTAATAGATTTACAAGATCTATACAGTATTTTCCAGGATATATGAATCAAGTTTAAAGGTTATGTAGAATATTTTACATAATATAGTTCACAGTTTTACATGATATATGAACTATTTTATAGTATCTATTATTATTGATGTTTACAAGTTTACTGTATATAGTTCACGATTTTACATGATATAGTTTACAATTTTACATGATATGTAGAGTGTTTTACATGATATAATTTACAGTTTTATAACCTTATTCGTTTTTTTTTTCAGGATGATATTTCTAAATAACGCATTACTCTAGTGATGAGACTTCTTACTCATCCAAACAATATTAAACAAAGTGTTATGAAGTAAAAAGTTTTTGTATGTTGAATAGTATGTTTGTGTGGAATGTATGAATCTGTGTTTAGAATGTTATTGTTTGTTTTTTTCTATTGTTGAACAGTAACTAATATTTAACAATAGTGATAGTCTATGCTTGTGAACAGTAACTAATGTTTAACGATGTGGTTGTGAATACTTCATGTATTGATATTTATAGTTTGCATCTGTTAATTTTACTGTTTACATCTTTTATATTTATAGTATTGAAGTTTGCAGTGTGTTTGTCTCATTTTTATAGTATTTTAGGTTTCAGATTTACAGTTTTATAGTTTGCATCTGTTAGTTTTATGATATATATTTGGAAATTTTACAGTATTGAAGTTCTATAGTTTGCATCTATATGTTTTACAGTATGTGTAGTGTTAATTTACAAGATATAGATGTATAAATAAATATTAATAATTGAAGAATAAAATAATTAAAATTAATTTTAATTTCAAAAAGAAAACTGATTCAAACAAAATAATTTTGCATAATTTCTAGAGTTATTTTGAAAAAATTGCAAGTTTGAGAAGTGGTTCAATTTTAAAATGTTCTAGAAGATTTTAAAACTGTCATAAATTGTAAGTTAGAGAAGTACACAAAATGGTCCTGCAGTAAGTAAAGTTAGTTTGGCAAGTTGTGCAAGTTGCAAGTACACAAAGTGGTCTCGCTAGAAGTTAGAATTTTAAAGTGCATTTTGTATATGGTTCGTTATATGAGATTATAGTATATAATTTAAATTTTACAGAATTCGCACAAGTCAAATGACAATTTTTTTTAGAAAAATTATGAACAATTAGATACTTCCAACTATTTAATATCTATGAGTGATTTCAGGTTTCAAACCTATGACCTTTCACACGAACAAGAGCGAACCTACATTTAATTTTGAGTTTTTATGGAGATTTATACCCCCTCTTGTTTCTCTTCTATTGTTTTTGAATTATTCTATAAGCTTCTCTCCTAGCGAACTTTAGCTGCTTTATTTACTTGTTTGTGTTCCAGGCTTGTCTGATGATTGAGGTATTTTGTAAGAACTTCCTTATTCTGCTCGACGTAATGAAACTGGTGGGTTATACGACTTCTATTGTATCACAAAATATTAGTTTTGTAATGAAACTGGTGGGTTTTACCCCACTTTTGTTAAAACAAAATTTGCCTCCACTAGAGTTCTAATTTGTAATTTAAGCTAAATTTATAGTTAAAATTAGAATAATATAGATTTCTTGCTGAATTATGATTGATAATTAAAAGTATAAGTTATAAAATTAGAAATTAGATATCACAACATTGGAATCATAAGTTTGAGCATTGTTTTAATCTAGTACTCAATTAGCTAATTGATTTGTATCCGATAAGTTAAAACTAGAAGTGGAGATGAAGTTGCTAATCCTAAATCGCTTTTAAGCTAATAATCACCCTACAAGGACGACTGACAAGGACTATAGAAATAAACTGAAGTATAATTGAAGCTTTGTAAAAATCAACTGAAGTATGAGACCGGTACCAAGTTGAACAAATTAGAACCAAGAACTGACAAAGACTACTATAAAAAATTATCCCTAAAAATTGAATAATTCATCGGATCAAATGCTTTTGTATTAAGAAACTCTTCATTGAAATCCATATGATTTGAACCTCCAGGAGCAGATATAGTGGGGCTAGGAGAGTCCTTATCGAATTTATTATCACGATATGCATAATAATTGAGCTCTGACGTTCACCTCTGTGATATGCTATTATCTTGAACAATATTGCTTGCAATTAATAAAATTATAAAAGCCCTATGAGAAACATTAACTTTTTGCAGTTAAGCCCGACATTTCATTGTAGTTTAAAATATCCAATATTTATAAGAAGAGAGTGATGAATGTAATTAATTTGATTAGACAGTGAGCCATGTGAAAATTAATAACCTTGATCCAGTGAATAGGTGCAAAATTAAAATCTCTAAATTCTAACGGTTCAAAACAATCATCATAACAAATTTGTTTTGCTTTTATTTTTACTATTGTACTAACCGATATTAGAAGAACATCAAATAATTATATCGGTTAGGATAATAATACCGCTATAATAAGTTCAATATCATCTATCAGTACTCTATCAGTGACCAACAAAAGAAATATATGTGCATCACCTATCGGTTCCTGAAGGTGCAACTGAAAGGATAATCTTTCAACTTATTTACTAACTTGCCACAATTCCTTTAGTTTATCGGCTTGAGACCAGGATCGGTCTAAACCATAAGAAAATGGATGACAGATCAAGATTTCGTTCTTGTAGTAGTGTTTGAATAAACGACCGATCTTGATTGTTAAAATTAGGATCGGCTGAACTAGGCCCGATCCTGATGGGTACGAATTAGGATCGACTATAAGTCTAATCCTGATTACCTCTACTTTCAGTATCGCCTAGATTAGAATCGCACCCAAATCTGATCCTGATGGCCTCATTTGACTAGATCCAGAATACTATTTCTCTACTAATGGTTAGATAGGCCAGGAATATTTAAATGTTATACATATAAATGGTATAGTTAATTATCACTCCTTTATTAAAAAATAATAATTAATTAATAATCAAACAAAAGCAGGAGATTGATGCATGTGCTATATATATAGGAGTACTTGCAATGTGTTTTTCCCAAGGAAAGAAAAAGGTTGAGGATCCATCATTACAATAGTGAAGCTTAGAAAATAAACAAATTCTCTTGATATAACTAGGTGGGAAGATGAATAGTGAAGGACAGAAAACATGCCCGGCTGTTTGCTACAGTGAGAAGCAGGAGGGTTTTGCTCGCAGGTTTTTTAACTATGAGCCGACTGTGTGGAGTTATGACACTTTCATCACTCACACAGCCCCTATTCAAGTATACCGCCATACATTAATCTCTATATTTTCCCATGAAAATCAACTCCTAAGTTCTAGTTTGCTGTTGGGTGCCTTGTATATACTGATTGTTTCATAATAAACAGATAGTTCTACTTCGCTGAAAAGAAAAGATATTTTACTGCCGTAAAATTTCTTTATTATCAACAACTATTGTAAATTTCAAAAGTAATCAAAAGAGTGCTTAAATTGTATTTAAAATATCCAAGATTGATGGCAAACAATATATAGGAAAACAGAGTAGGTCTGATGGACAAAATACCTACTTTTGGGTCTAATGTGCTCCTAGACCATCTTATCTGCTTTAACATCCGTGCGCACAAAAATTCCTCCGTTTTCAAGACGGTCAAGGAGCCCATCGAACCTAAAGTAGGTCCGATGGGCATCGGACATACTCCATAATCTATATATAGTTGGCCAACAATGAAAGACAGTTCTAGATTTTCCACGCTAGTTTTATTTCCTGTTTACAATTGGAACAGTACTAACCTTGAAAGCATAAGAATACTTAAACCCTCAGTTAATTAGTTGAACCCTTTTTCATTAAAATTAGTATATAAAAATTACCCAAGGAAAATTTCTTGAATATTTTTCACAAAGCCCTTATTTGTACCAAATATATATAATACAAGATTAGTGTAATTAATACAGCACATTTGGTTTTGCAGAAGCCCAAAGAGTTGATCGAAGCAAGGATAAGGGAGCTAAAAGAGGAAGTTAGAACAATATTTGGGTCCACCATTGACAGTATGGAGATGGTGAACTTAATTGATACAATTGAACACCTTGGCATAGGTTACCACTTTAAAAGGGACATTTATGATGCATTAAGCCATCTTAATGATGCTAAACTAGTTAATTGTGATCTTCATCATGTTGCAACTTGCTTCCGGCTACTCAGGCAACACGGGTTTAATGCGTCTTCAGGTAATATACAATTAATTTCATCGAAACTTTTTTTTTCATATGAACCTTTTAAGAAAATAGCTTATCTTAAAAAAGATAAACTCCTGAATCTATTTTCTTAAAATCATGTTTTAGTTTTTAAATCATATATAGTTGCCTCTTGTTTAATGATTTTTTTTTTGTTTATGAAGTTGTATCTGGAGACGTAGTTAGGAGTGGGAGGGAATTGTCACATATTGAACTCATGTGGCTCCACTTCTATCTCCAGACATTTAATTAATCGCTTAAGCTGATTATTTACTGTGTTTAAACATTTACAGATGTATTTCTCAATTTCAAAGATGATCAAGGAAACTTTGATGAGAACATAAGCAAGGACCCGAAAGGATTGCTAAGCCTGTATAATGCAGGGTATCTTGCGACTCCTGGTGAGGAAATACTTGTTGATGCAATTTCATTTGCTAGGGGCCATCTCTCATTAATGCTCGATGATCTGAGATCCCCACTAAAGAAACAAGTATTGCGCGCACTCAAGGTGCCATTGCATAAGATGCTGGTGAGAGTTGAGGCAAGGTTTTATATTGAAGAATATGATGAGGAGGAAAACCGAAATCAAAGATTACTTGAGCTTGCCAAATTGGACTTTAATACGAGCCAAGCTCTTCATTTAGAAGAGATGAAGACTCTTTCTCTGTGAGTTCCATATATAATCCTTATAAAACGATTTAATATGGAGTACACTAGAATCTATTTTATCACCATGAAAATAATTGCTTACCAACGGGGAATTTGGGATAACTATATCCGTGGACTTACCCACGGAATTGGACATTTCCTTAGCCACGGTTTTAAACTAGATGCATATATTTAAGCTGCAAATTACTTTAGATCAAACTTCACAAATCAGACCTACCAATAAATGCATGCATATAAATATGAGTGTGTGTGTATGTGTAAAGAGAGAGCAAGAGAGAGAGAGATATGTTGGCTAATATCAAAATGTTTATTCCTAGACTATATAACAAAAGCTTTGGTGTTTACATTTTTTAAGTTCAAACAGTCGATCCAAACTGTTCAATATTCAATCTATATCAAAATGTGCTTGGGACTAGTTTTTACATTTTTTTGAATTTTTTACTATTTATTAAATCAATTTTAAAATCAGTGTTTTCAATGATCCACAAAATTTTCACTGTTTATTAAAATCAGCGATTTTAAAATTGACTTAACAATTAGTAAAAAAATTTGACAAAATGTAAAATTTTTGTCTCCAAGCACATATTAATATAGAGATTAAATCTAATATTTTGGATCGACCGTTTGGACTTTAAAAATCAGAAAATCAATTGGTTGCACCACGGTTATGGAACAAACGTTTTGATATTAGCCAACTCTCTCTCTCTCTCTCTCTCTCTATATATATATATATATAGAGAGAGAGAGAGAGAGAGAGTTGGGCTACAATACTTCACACTCATATTTTGCGATTTTAAAGTTCAAGACATTGATCAGAACGGTTCAAGTTGATCTCCATATTAAACTGTGCTTGGAGACCTAATTTTACATTTTTTTTGAAACCTTTTACTATTTCTTTATAATATTTGAAAATCGTTGTTTTCGATGGTCTAAAATTTTTACATTTTTTAAAAAAAAATTTAATTATATTTTATGTCTTGAAAGATGGCCTCTTTTTGGTCTAAAAATAAAAGTCCATATAAGCATATTGCCATCATATGCTTATATAAGTAGAGTAACCAACCTCCCTATATATATAAGTCAATAGTGTCTTTAATTACAATGTAAACCTACGTACTTAATAAGCTTGGATACAACCAAATATACTTTCTTAGTTTAATATATAGTGTTTCATTTCATTATTACTAAACGGCTTCACTAAAAGTTTCAATACCTATTAGTCAACATAGATTATTAATACAGATATGGTTATATACATGTTGCAGATGGTGGAAGAACCTAAATATTGGCGAGAATCTAAAATATGGACGGGACTGTTTATTAGAGGTATATATCATTTGGTGTTGCGGACAATATTTTGAGGCCGATCAGTATAGCCGTGCACGAAAAATGATTGCCAAGTTGTATGCATTGATAGCACCTATTGATGACACTTTTGATGTGTACGGCACATATGACGAATGCAAGCTTCTAAATGAGGCAATACAGAGGAAAGTTATATATATATATTTTACCTGTGATATGTTTTCTTCATTAGTTAAAATTAATGAAGTGTAATCTGAGTACTATATATATATTGTCGTCCAGTGATGATATTCTAACCGAAACATATCGTTGAAATGACTCTAGTGGAATGTATTTTATCACTAGTAGCTGAAATTATAATGGTAACCAAAATTTTCTTTTAAAGGATCTCTCAGACCTTAACCAAAGTTAGAACTTGAAAGGGTCAGATTTAAATCGGGATGAAGATGAGAATCACATCTGCAATTAATTGATAAAGATAATATCATCCGTATGAAAAGTTGTTATTATTGGATCTAACAGAGTGGGATATCTAAGAAAGAGAATCTAGAGTTCCTTAAAAAAAATCAAAGAAGAACACCCACCCCGGTCAACTTTTTTGTAAAAAAAAAGAAAGGAAAAACGAGCTATATTTCAAATTGCACAGTTTCTTTATGATGAAAAATGACAAGGAATAATATCCCCAATATTTATATATTTATTATAAGTAGCATGTGCTGCAAGAAAATTTTGATAACACAAAATGAACAGGTGAAAAAACTAGTTTTTATTGATATAGAGATAAATCTTCACAAGTATTTTTGTGAAAAAGGAGAAAAAAATCCAATGTTTGTTTTTCCGTGAAGTAAAAAATATAGATGTTTTATTTTATAAATATAAAAAAAAACCTTATATATTATTTTAAGATAAGCTTGGACCTTTGTTATCATAAGTTTTCATTGTTTAGTGAAAGTGTGAAACTAATGGTCTGGGAATTGTCATCATAACTTGTTTTTGGGAGATGCTTCATAATTAACTTGCGGATTTATTAATTAACAGAAAATACTTCATAATTAACGGAATTATTAATTAACTTGCGAATTATTTATTAATAACATTATATATACTTAGTGAAACTAATGTCAGTACTGGGATCACTTGCTTGCAGGTGGGATGAAAAGGCAGTGGATTTACCGATGTACTTGAGGAACTTATGTCACCAATTCATTAAGACAATTAATAGTTTTGATGATGAATTAGAGGCTAGTGAGAAGTACCGTTTGCCGTACATTATCAAGTCGGTATGGTGGACTCTGCATATTTATATTATTTATTTATGTGGATTGTTAATAATTATAAGTAACATATCAAGCTTAAAATTTTTAGGAGTGCAGAACAGGTGTTAATTTTTTAAACTGAATACCTCCTAGTATGTATACTTTCCGTTTGATAATTATTTTCATCCTGACTTTTCAAATATATATCTTATTTTCTGGATTTTAAAGTTGTAATGCATTTTACATTTATATAAATAGGTTCAGATACTTATTGACGGTTACATGCAAGAAGTGGAGTGGCGTGTGAATGGGTATGTACCATCCTTCCATGAGCGCGAGAAACCCGCAATAGACGACCATGTTGGCTGCCTCGTGTTTGGTATTCCTTTGTTAGGAGCTCCAGGGGAAGTCATCACCAAAGAGGTCTTTCAGTGGCTCCATACTTCCCCGGATGTCACCATGGATTGCATGAGAATTGTTAGATACATCGACGATGTAACAAGTCATGAGGTACCAAAATGACCTAATTATATGAAAGATGATTTAGTAATTGTTTTGGTGTGCTATAAATTGAGAAGTCAATGGTATACGTCGAGCAGCTGGGGAAGAGTAGGAAATAGATTTTCATTTTGTTGTTTGGTTATGTATTGCTTTTAATATTTCAGACTCAATTGCTCTAGTCGAATTAGACATAAATATAATAGTCTCGTGGGAACCAACTGATCATCTACCTCAGATCAAATATTTAAGAATCAAAGAAAAGGGATTCTTGATTTATGGTAGGAACAAAAATCAAGCTATTGGAAAAGTGCAACTTCAATTCAAACTGGAAAATTGAATGCATTGATAAAAAAAAAACTTAAGTTTTTACTAAGTAATAGTTCTAGCTTCACAATTTGTTTTCATTTGATGCTTGCAGCGTGAGATTAAGTCCGGGCAAGGGCCAACGACATTTGAGTGCTACAAAATCGAACATAAATTAACACATGAAGAAACAACTGCGAAGTTCCAGTCGTTCTGCCAGGATGCATGGAAGAGAGTAAACCAGGCATGCCTTCACCCAGCTGATGTTCCCATGACAGTACTTGAGATACTTGTTAATCAGTGCAGACAAATGGAGACCTTTTATGTTTACTGGGATAATGGATTAAACAAACCCAGCAATCTGAAAAAAATAAGTTCTCTGCTTCTGCTGGAACCCTTCGCTCTTTAAATAAGTTAACTGCATGCTATTACCAGTCTGGACGGCTCTTATGCGGAGAATGAAATAAATAGGTTATTTGCTAGTAGTTGTTAAAGAATAAACTCAAACACAGTCAGATTTTGGGCAATATTAAATAAGTTGAAGGGGCAAGTGTTGCTCATCCTGGGCATATTAATTATGTTTTTCACTTTCTAGTCTAGTTTCAGTTGGTTCTGGTATTAAGTTGTTTGGAGTTCTCTATAAACAGTCAAGGCAGTTTTAGTAACCAAGTGTCTGGTTTAAGTGCTGCTGTTTAGAATTATGTTTTACATTTATTCTTGTATGAATTTTAAGGGTTTACTTCAATGGTAAGAGTCTATTAATAAAGTGGTATTCTGTTATGGATGTAAGAGAAGAAAATATGTTTAAGAATTAATAGAAAGAAATTGTATTCTTGTTTCTCTTCCATAAAAAGAATTTTGTTTTTATCAGTAGCTATGTCTTATATGTACTCTATACTTGTATATGTTAACTTTAACTAATAACAGACAAATAATAAATAATTATTAAATAATTTGATTATTTGATTATTTGTATAATTTGTATAATTGTGGGGTGCAAAAATGTTATATGTTCAGACCTTGGATGTTTCTCTTTTGATATTGGAGAAATTGGTGATTCGCCACTCCGAAACCTTAAAATTTAAAAATGCCACTCCGAAATTATAAATCATCCTAATGCCACTCTAAACTTAGATAATTTTTAATTTTGCCACTCAAAAATCTTAAAATATTCTGCCGTCACTAGTGGAGAACATACAATTAGTGTTGCCTTAAAAAACCGACACTAATACTTTAGTATCGGTCGTTTACAAAAAACCGATACTAATAATATTAGTGTCGGCTATTTAGATGTAGGCGACACTAATAACTGAGAATTAGTGTCGGTTGTTTATAAATAACCGACACTAATGTATTAGTGTCGGCTATTTATAAACAACCGACACTAATACTTAACAATTAGTGTCGGCTATTTATAAACAGCCGACACTAATACTTAACAATTAGTGTCGGCTATTTACAAACAACCGACACTAATACTTAACAATTAGTGTCGGCTATTTATAAACAGCCGACACTAATGTATTAGTGTCGCCTTTTATAAACGACCGATACTAATTCTCAGTTATTAGTGTTGCATATTTATAAACAGCCGACACTAAAGCTAAAAAAATTTCATTTTAAGTCCCGCGCACCTCTTTCAAACGCACACCTAGGGTTTAAACATTCACTTCGCTTCACGCTTCTCTCCGATCTGATCTTCTCAGCCGCTTCTTCTGCGCATGCTTCACGAAAAGCGCTTCTCTCCGATCTAAAAGGGGCGTAATTTTTGACCCGTCTGTCGGATCGGGCTGAAATTTTGACATGAGATCCGCAGCCCCAAATCCAAGCTAACTTACTTTCCAGCCCGATCCGACCGTCGGATATAGATTTTTCGAATTTTCTTTATAATTTCAGAGTTTTTAGGGTTTGTATGATAACAATAAATGAGCAATTTGGATGATATTTTATTTAGTGAGTGTTATTTGTAAATTATGATGAATTATTTGATATCTTTGTTTTATATATAGTTTAGCAAAAATATATGAGCATTCCAGAACAAAAATTTTCATTTTTAGAATTTATTTTTTTTAAAAAAAAAACATTAGTGTCGGCTATATATTAAAAAGCCGACACTAATAAGTATTAGTGTCGGCTATTTATTAAATGGCCGACACTAATAAGTATTAGTGTCGGCTATTTAAATGGCCGACACTAATAAGTATTAGTGTCGGCTTTTTAATATATAGCCGACACTAAAAGTTAGTATTAGTGTTGGCCATTTAATAAACAACCGACACTAATGCCTTACTTTTAGTGTCGGCTATTTACAAAGTATTAGTATCAGCCCGATTAGTGTCGCCTAATGTCCGACACTAATACCCATAAACAGCCGACACTAATTCCAAGTTCTCCACTAGTGCGTAGAGTGTTTTATCTTACACTACTAAATATATTAAGTTTGCTTCTATATTAAATCGATCCTATCAAATTGGTATCACAACTTGGTGAGATAAAGGAGGGTTCAATAATGGCTAAGAAGAAAAAGAAGAAGAAAAAAGAAAAAGAAAAAAAAAAACAGATATGCAAAGTGAGATTGCCAGATGGTAATCACAAATTGCTTGAAAAACAGTTGCTAGCAAAGCAACACTAAGAGAAGAGAAATCAGGCAGGGATAACCGAGGTTAGCACGGTCGTGGTGGTTGCAGTACAGGCCGCAGTCGTTATGAATTATCATTGCGAATGAAGGCCGTTATTGGCGCTCATGGATTATGGAGCACTGGCGAAAATGGGATTAAAGAGCCCAAAGATGATAGCGCACTGATAGTAGCCAAGTTAAATGCTTTGCGAAAGAAAATAAATAGAGATCAAACTGCACTAAATATCATCCATCAAAGGTTGGATGACGACATGTTCGAGAAGGTTACCTATGAGATGAGATGTGGTTTGGAGTTTATTAAGTGAAGAAGTTGCGGCTCCAAATTCTGAATGGTTGAGCTTGAGCCGATTGTTACAAAGTAGTGTAACTCCATTGGAGACTATTTTACTAGAGTGTTCGAGTGAGAGTTATGTGATGATGAGTGGGCTCATGACCGGAGCAAGTAGCACGGAGTAGTGACTACGAGGATGCTTAATAGGTAATTCAAGTATGATGCTCATGGAAATAGTAAGTCATGTGAAGAAGTGACTACGAAGACACTTGATGGGAGATCAAGTATGATGAGCGGACGACTCACTTATGTAACCCCACGAAAACAATCGAGTTTGAAAAAGATGTCATAAAAGAAGAATTATATTTTTACTATATATTGGAGAGGATTGAAGATAATTAAGTTTAAGGAGGGATGTTGAAAATAGTAAACTTAATTAGTTGGTTAATTAGTCAAATATATTAGTTAATGTGTAAACTCTTTAAAATTGTCATGAATGTATTGGATTCTGTAGATACATGTTCTGATCTTCTAGGTTGTCTTGAAAGATGAAAAAACGTGTATAGAAAGTAGAGAAGGTTAATGAGAGAATTAAATATCATTTGGTGTTAGTGGAGTGTGTAGAAAGTTTCCATGGGTCTATGTAATGTGTCAGGAGTCTTTGACTGTAAGAGAGTAAGAAAGTAAGAGAATATTAATAATAGAAATAAATTTTCTGCCGTAGAGTGTTATCTCTTCCATTACTAAATATATTAAGTTTGCCTCTATATTAAATCGATCCTATCACCAGTCCTGGGTGACATTTCACATGAAAGACGGGTACATAAGTTGGCAAGTATTTTTACAGAGCTATAGTTCAGCAATAAGAGAAATTTCAAGTATTTTCTTATTATTAATATTATTGTTATTGTTCTAATTATTTGTATTGGTATTTTTTTATTTATTTGCTCTAATTGCTAGAAAGTTGGCAAGTAAATTTTGTTTGGTTATTTATTCCAATTGGCAAAAACTGTTTTTTATTTCGACTAGAATTTGTTTATATTTTGGTATGTTTTTCAATTGAAAAAACAAATATAACAAAATATTTAATGACAGTTATTAGACGACAAAAACAGAGAGAATATTCTTGGCAAAATTTGATGCCATTTTTGTCTCAAATATATTTTGCCTGTTTATTTTGAAATTTAAGCAATTTTCAATGTTAACATTAAAAATTTATTAGTTAATTTCCTAGTCTAGCTTCTTAGACTATTTAATTTCCTAGTCTAGTAATTATTAGTTTATTGATCAAATTATACATGAGCACTGAAATTACCAAACGTATATTAAAATATGTACCATGTCTAGAAAAATGACACAAGACTCCCAAAGAACTCCCTCCCACCAAGATTTTATTAATTATGAATTTCTATTTTGTATTTTTGTTACAAGCTATAGCAATGATCTATCTGTCCTTTTATACAGGAAGGAGCAAATACAATTAAACTAAGTGCTCAAGAAAGGAAACAAATAAAATTGCTAATGTCCTAAAGATAGAAACAATCACAAAGAAATATAGAAAACAATCACAGTAAAATATTGCTAGATACTATTCTAAAAATACTTCTGCCAGCCTATATGGTGCATAACACTCCCCTCAAGTTGATCTGTAGAGATCATCGAAGATCAGCTTGCTCTTCAATGCTTCAAAAATTCCCTTA
The DNA here is from genome assembly GCA_033356055.1 of Carex pumila. Taxonomy (NCBI): domain Eukaryota; kingdom Viridiplantae; phylum Streptophyta; class Magnoliopsida; order Poales; family Cyperaceae; genus Carex; species Carex pumila. Next base: position 111,404 of record JARJHM010000856.1, read on the forward strand.
GGCTATGGTTTTGTGAAGATGTCCGCTATTTGATCAGTACTTCGGATGTATGCAGTTTCAATGACTTTGTTCAAGATCTTCTCTCTCACGAAATGGCAGTCCACCTCAATGTATTTAGTCCTCTCGTGAAATACTGGATTCGTTGCAATGTGCATTGCAGCTTGATTGTCACAGAAGAGTGTAGTAGGACTGTTATCCGAATTGTACCCCAACTCTTTAAGCAATAATCTTAACCAGATGATCTCACTTGCTGTCGCAGCCATAGCCCTATCACTACTAGAATTCTCTTTTGTACCAAGGGTCTGAAAATGGCTTGTTACATGCGCATGCTCATGTTATAAGTCCCAAAAACGTCATTAACATGCGCCCCCTCATGTTACAAGTACCCATGCCTATACCCTCCTTGTAACTGCTCAGCACACCCATGTTACTACTCCGAAATGGCTTTTAACATGAGCTAGCTCTTACAACAAGTACACATGCAACAACTTTCAACTTTGACACCTATCTGGAGTAGTTGCAAGGAGAGAAGCGTGGGATCCTTCCAAGTATTTTCAAGGAGAGAAACGTGGAACCCATCTAAGTAATTGCAAGGAGAGAACCGTGGGTCCCATCCATGTATTTGCAAGGAGAGAAACATGGTCCCCACATGAATATTTGCATGGCTACAGATTGTGGGGCCCACCCGTTTTGTTACATGGGCATCGACAGTGGAACCCACTTGATTAATTGCATGGGTATGAACGTGGGTCCCACAATTTTAATTGCCAGAAAATTTTATTTTTTTTGGCTAGATGTTGCGATGTAAATAACTGATGAGAAATGAAAAAAAAAATCACAATTTTATAATTCTACAATCCAGTACCAATATTGTACCACCCCGGTACGAAGCCAATTCCCACCCAATAATCATTTACATTTCAAATTAAATAAGCTTTAATAACAACACATTGCAATTTAAGGAGACACCTTGTAATAACCATTCATCAGCATAATATTATATATCAACATTCTTTGTGCCAAAAACAAAATACCATAACAACCACTTTAATGTAAAAGGCTTGTGCCTAGACCCAAAATATATGGTTAAACCATATACAAAAATTTACAAAACAACATAACAACTTAATTTATATTGTTTTTCACATGTTAGAACTTCAAAGTACCCTACTGATGCTAAAAGGGTTACTAGAATGCCAGGCCATTGTGCTAGTTGTCTATCCGAAACCACGTCCATTGCAGCTTCACCTGTTGTTGCCTCTTGTCCAGCTTGTGCCTAACTTAAGAGTGATTGGTAAGGCCCTCCCTGCTGACCTCTAATAGCAGTGGCTAGATCCTACGTACACCACAGTGCCCAAGTAAAAAGATGTTAGTTTTGTTCATAACATGACCAAAATTAATGGTACTAATTTTGCAAGAAGTGTGTATGACAATAAGGTGGCATTAAAATGATACATAAAAAGGTGTAAAATGTAAGATGAGGAACGGTAGTAGTTCAATCTTTGGGTTGCAATAAAAAGTATGATGAGAAACTGTAAACTGTCAAGTTCAATTGGTAAACACATAGCACTATCAGTCTACGTACTATGGACTGACCTAAATCAAGGCTTCCCTTTATCAAAATAATTAATGAAACAAATGGACAAATAAACAAATAAACAAATACATGACTGTGTATAACACTAGTTGTTCCAAACTGATGCTTTTCCTGCGACCAATATTTTATAAGTTAATAACATTGTTTCTACAAATTCTCCAAGGGCAAAGAGGTAAATGCTAACCATTATTGAACTGTTCTATTATTATTCTGAACTGATTTCTCGGTCAGTGGCAAGCTTAATATTCAACGTATCTGATTCGTAGGAACACAAGGTACTGCAATTTCATTTTGGTTATTACTATTGTTGTTCTTATCACTACTGCTATGATTAATATAATATCATTATTACATTAGTAGTACTTCCTACCACAGTAACTGTTGCTTCAGATTTAACCAAGTTATCATGCCAAATAGAGCCTGAAAGTAGAGAGCAAAAAAAAAAAATGAAAATTTGTAATATTCATACCCAAGCCTTGAGAGTGATTTCTTAACATATACTTCTTCTTTGGAATAATGCTTGTTAGCACCATCAATTTCATCCCTCTCTAGCCCCGCAAGATCAACAAATGTGATTTTGCTACTTTTTGAACTGCTGAAGCTCTTTGATGTTTCTCCTAGCTTGGCTGTCAACTAATACACATTTCTGATGGTGGGTAAAGAGAGTTCCAACTACCTAAAGATAACAGCAATAAAGAGTATTACATCATTTCACACAAGGTATGAACAAGATTTAAAAAAATGCAATAGAACACCTGTTGCTTGAAAATGCTGAGTTTACTGCTGGCATAACGAGGTAACAGTTGACGTATAACTGACGAGTGCTTGAAGAATCTTCGGGTCTCTTCATCATGTGTTTGCATTAGTCCACCCTAAAACACAAAATATTGAAAAAAAATATATATCAACTCCTAAATGTTAGTGTTTTAGTACAATTAATTATGTTTATCCTTTTTCTTGGTAAACCAGTACTATACTGACCAGCTTGACCTTGTCATACACTGACCAGCCTACTATGTATATCAAGTTGTGTGCCTCCAGTATGGCATGGCATATATCTTCACAGTACCTGTACATCCTGAATACCAGTACTATACATCCTGCATACCAGTACCTGTACAAGCAAATAACAACATTTAAATGCCCAAGCTTTCACGACAAACCAAGTAATTTCATCATGCCAAACATTACACAAGCTAAATTATGCATTCATGGTAATTCTTATATTGTAAATTAATGTCCAACAAAACCAGATTCAATTTTACAGAATGGTAATTCTTACATTAGAAATTAAAACCAAGAATAGCAGATATATGTGCTGGCCAGATTACCATATAAAAGTCAAAATATATAGATCTGTTTAAGAACAATGTCATGAATGGAGACTAATTTGGGGCTGATTCAAATCGATTTTACTCGGAGTTAATTGAATTGAAGGAATAGTCTGTGTAGGCTCTAGACATGGGGGGCCTGGTTAAGTTCATTTTATTTGCTTATAAACTAAACTTCAGCCCACTGCTTAAATTTTCCAATAAGTTTATGTATTTTCCAATAGAACAAGAAATTTAAGTTCTTTTCTCTTCGGCCACTGGTTTCTTTAAATTGACTTGCATAAATTGATTGTTACTTGTATAAATTGGTGCCTTAAATGGACTTTAATTGAAACAATTATGGCAAAACTTAAGACCAAAACTAATAAACTAAACAGTGCTGGAAAAATGGTGCTAAATCTTCAGAATAATGGAAAAATACAAACCTCAATTCCAATTATGTCAAAATCGGTGCCCAAAATAGATCTCAGTTCTAGAATAAGGTTGAATTTACCTCTAGAGCAAACTAAATTAAAGATAAATATGGTCGAACTGACCTCCGAGAAAGAGCGCGACGTCGCACACACGAAAAGCATTTGCGGCGTCGTGAGAGGCGTTGCGCCCCGCCATGGCCGTCTCCACCAGCTTCTCTGGGCTTCTCACCACCTTTCTTCAGAAATCGTGTAATCGGACCTACGGAGAATTGTAGCCCCGCCTTGCTGCTCCTGGATGCGGTTTCGATTTGGGTGTCGGCTCAAAGAGAGAGAGAGAGGGAGAAAGGCCGCCAAATGAAATGTTTGGAGAAATGAAAACAAACCCTAAGTGCAGAGAGGCTTTATATCATGTTTACTAGGAAACTTACATACAGATTCATATAGTCTGAGGTAACGTTATATTTATGTTTAGATCGGAGTCGTATGATTATCGTGATGCACGAATATTAAAAGAGTATGTGCATCATCTACAACCGAATCTAAATAGATATATTATGTTACCTCAGGGACTCTCTACCTCACACCCTCTAAAATGAAGTCATCAAGACCATCCATTACCTATCGAACGGTTCTAAACTTAATATTGTCTGTTGGCCGATCGGAACCGTTGAAATTAAAGAGCACCGAATTTATTGTCTTGCACCAAAGTTCGACGAAAAATTATTTTTATTTACCCATCCATCTAGTTGATTGAAAATTGATGCATCGTATGGCCATAAGCACTTCCTGTTGGATCGAAGCCCCGTCACAAACAAACTTCAAAATATTTATGTTCCATACGTTCAATGTTTTCCCTTGATCATTTTAAAATAGATTTGGATTGATTTCGTTGCAAATCAACCGTCGAAATGGCAAGAGAAAACGAACGGTTCGAAAAATATTTTTATAAATTTGAAGGGACAAATAATGATGAAATTATTTAAAAATTTACATTTCAAGTATGATTTGACCATAGTAGATGTAAAAAAAATTAATTTTCTTTTTTGAATTATTTTCATGTTATTTGTTGTACATCTATTTAATTAGTAAATATCAAGTTCTGTGCCGTCCGATAAAAAATGATTGGTTCTGATGTCTTAGTTTGGATGATTTTGTTAACAGAGCAGTTTTGATTTTAAGCAGCACACGGCCTATATAATTTAAAGAATATCCAATGTATATAACAAATTTTTTGAAGCTAAAACTGCTCTGTTAAAATCTATACTTAACCATTTTTTTGGTTACCCCATCGCATCCAGAGAAATTCCTCTCTAGAAAATTCATCTCCTTAGCTAGATTTTTCTCTTCTCAACCCCCTTTTCGTTTCCCTCTAAAACCATTTGGTTTCCCTCTAATTCGCCAAACATTTTGTTTCCCTCTAAAACAATTTGTTTCTCCCTAATTCGCCCAACATTTTGTTTCCCTCTAATACCTCTCTCTCTTTCCTCAACTCTTCTCCTCTTTCCCTCCGCCACTTCAGCTTCTAATCAGTCACTGCGATCGAAGAAACCACCGTTCCCAAGGTTGAAATGGGCAGATCAAACTCACAATCGAGTATGACAGTGCCAAGGTTTATTTTTTTCAGTTTTTTTAGTTGTATACCGCTGTATGATTATGTGCACACAAGGTGTTCGATGAATTGACATAAGTGCACAATAAATTTTCAGGCAAGAAAGGCTATAAGCACTAGCGAGAGGCCATTTGGTAAAGAAGCAAGCCACGGCGACTCTGCGGGGCATGCATGCCCTGGTCACACTAGGCCCGGGTCCAGCGAATGCGCATGGTCGATGAGGCACAAACAGAGTTATCAGCACCCAGCTCAAAGCTGGAGATCGTCTCCCCAGCATCCACGGCACCAGCGATCTTATGTAAGTCAAAATTAAGGCTATGCTTAATTGTTATACCAAGAAAATAATTCAAGTATCAATACTTCCATAGGAAGGTGTGCTATATAAATTTGTAACTAAAAGATTGTCCGATTTTGGACTTACCATTGCTAAATAAATATGGCAGTGATTATAGTCACCTGATTTGTTCGATTTAAAAAAAAATCAGTATAGTAAAATCACAGGGCTTTAGTTATGAAACCAATACACCATTACATTGATTATATTTTGATACACGATAAACATCATCCGTTCAACAGATTATATGATCTGGGTGCTTTTATAATGAGAAAGGACACAATCATTTGTATTTGGCTCTGTCCAATTTATACAACTTATTGTAGGTCGCATGATATATTGAATTTCAATATACAGGGGTTTACTTGAAATTGACCTGTTATCAGGGAAGTTACAAAATTGTATAATTTTTGGTAGATATGTACTAACAGAGAGTATGCTATTATAATCGATTTAATTTGTAAAGTGACATGTAGATTTTTCCTAATTGTTATACCAGGTTGGTTTGCAATAGATTGACATCTAGAATAGCTTATACCCTTTTGTTTGTGGTGAGATGTAAGCCATCTAGCATCGGAGTGAAATAAGTTGGATCAATCTGCCAACTTTGTATGTTATTCTGAAATAAATTGTATGGATGTGAGGCATGAGTGGAACAAACAGACTCCAAGATGTAACCACCCTTCCCCCTTCCTTTTTTTTTCTAATATAAAATTGAACTAGATTGCATAAAGTTACACTAAGAGTTGACGAGAACTTGCTCTCCATGGATAACTAGCCACTGATTCTAAATTTATTACTTTGCTGGTAAAAAAAACAGAAAGTTCAAATCCTAAAACAATCTTTATGTCTGAACCAAGTCATGCCCCATTTTCAAACAGTGTCTAAACATCAACACTACATATTAGGCATGGGTGACCAGCAAATAAAACAAAGGAAATGGATCTGAGGCATGACTGGAACAAACAGACTCCAAAATGCCCCTGAAGTCAAATCAGAAAATCTGAAATAGCTAGGGACAGAACTAGGCCATGCCAGTTTGCAGTGTTATAAAACACATCATGCCAAGTATTTTGATATTAAACTTTGCATTTTTAGGATTTTTCTACTATTTTCTAGCTATTTTTGAATCTCAGTTTTTAAAAATCTGTTTTCTGTTATTTGCTGCAAGGTAGAAAACTGGTACCTCAATTTGCACTTTAGAAATCACTTGACCAGTCAGATTTTTGTATCTCCAAAAATCCCACAATAAATCATGCATGTAGATCAGGTTTTCATACACATTTTCATAAAAAGAACGAAAAATTTGATGTAGTAGTTTGTCCGGTATGAAAATAACAAATCAGGTTGTTAGAAAAATCATGGTCTGCTGGGTTGCTGTTGCAAAATTGAACATAAAAACCATATGAATAAATTTCTTATATGCCATGCAGGTGTTAGAGATGGTGAGGGGACCATGCTCCTTGATGGGTTTATCTAATTGGTTTAATTCACGGATAAATATTTCAGCTACAGGTTTAATATGTGCGAACCCGTTAATCAATGTTGCCAAAATTCAGCTAAATAAATACACATTCAAAAAGTAGCTTTCTACTGATGCAAAAAACTGAATAGTACAGAACAATATTGTACTATGCATGGCACATATCGGTCCATACTATGGATCAAATCTTGTACATTTTCAATACCTTTTGTTATTTGATATATAGCACTGGGAAATGAAGGTGGGCGAGTTGTTCAATGAGCAGCTGGGGGGGTGGGATTTAGCTAAAATAACTGAAGCTCTTGGGAGTTAATAGCGTATCTCAAAAAGTTTGGTGAATATATATTTGGTGATATAGTCATTGTAATATTTTTTTTTTCCAATTTGGTGAATTAATTGCGTATCTCAAAAATTTAGGAGAATTTTATCTAAAACCCAAATGCTTAAGTTTCAAAACTAAAGTTATTTTATATACTATTATAATTCGTGGATATCTTATTTTTAGTTATATTCACTGTTAAAAAGGAGATAAAAAAAAAAGAAATAATAATATGAAAAATGAGAAATAATAATCTGACAAAAGGAAATCAAAATTATTAACATGGGCTTTTGGTTAAGTATTAACATGGACCTTAGAATAAAATAATATAAATAGAGTCAGTGAAACAATAACATGGGTGGCTGGTCCAGTATTAACATGGACCCTAGAATAAAATAATATAACCGGAATCAATAAAACAATAACATGGGTGGCTGGTCTAGTATTAACATGGACCCCTATAATAAAATTATATAAACAGCATCATTCAAACAATAACATGGGCGAGCTCTTGCTAAAAGTATGTCCTAACTATTTTCATGGGTATAGGATCAACTATTAACATGAGCATCCAATAAAATACATTATTTGAGAGGGCATGCTCTCCCAATATTATTAACATGTGTAGTTAGGAGACAATAACATGGACAAGCGCCTGACAGTTACAAGGGTGCTCTGTTACATGAGACAGCTCATGTTAAAAGATATACAGAATCAGAAATGCCAATTCTTTAACATGGACCTTAAATACTCATGTTACAAGCTATAGCTACCCATGGTACAAACTAGAATTCTGGTAGTGTATATTCAGCCTCTGCACTAGACCTAGCCACCACTGCTTGTTTCTTACTTTTCCAAGTAACTGCATTTCCTCCTACAAACATGTAGAAGCCTGTAGTGGACTTTCGGTCAAACGGATTTCCAGCCCAGTCAGCATCAGTATATCCCACTATATTAACATGACCATGTTTATTAAAATACCTCTTCTAGGCGCATATAATAAATACCTTAATATTTAATTAATGAGTTCGAAGTGTCCCTTCATAGGTTTTTGCATAAACTGGCTCACATAGCTTATTGCATGCGCTATATCGGGTCTGGTAATAGTAAGGTATATTAATTTGCCCACAAGTCTTTGAAACATGCCAATATTTTCAAGGGGTTCATTATGAGTGGTACTTTTCTAACTAAAGTCCATGGGAATATTAGTTAGTTTGGTAGCTAATTTACCTGTTTCTTTAAGTAGGTCGAAAACATATTTTTCTTTGAGAAAGAAACAAACCTTTGTGAGAACGAGCAATTTCAATGCCCAAAAAATACTTTAGATTACCTAAGTCGTTAATGTCAAATTCAAGACTCAGGTGCCGTTCCAGAGTTTCTATGCCACTTAGATCGCTTCCTGTAATCACCAAATCATCTACATAGATTAAGATAATAATGATACCTTTGTTTGTCACCTTAGTGAACATTGAAGAATCTGCCTCTCTTTTTAAAACCGACTTTAACAAGAGCTGAACTCAGTTTACCATACCAGGCCCTTGGTGATTGCTTCAAGCCGTAAATTGCATTTTTTAACCTGCAAATCAGCCCACTCTCTTTCGGCACAGGTAAACCAGGTGGCAAGTCCATGTAAACTTCTTCTTCGAGATCCCCTTGGAGAAAAGTATTTCTCACGTCCATTTGAAATAGTGGCCAGTCGTAATTAGTTGCAATTGACATGAGAGTGCGAACAGTGTTCATCTTGGCCACAGGAGCGAAAGTTTCTTTGTAATCTATTCCGTAAGTCTGGGTATACCCTTTGGCAAGTAATCTGGCCTTGTACCGTTCTAATGTTCCGTCACTCTTGTATTTGATTTTGTAAATCCAATGACACCCAATAGTTTGTTTTCCATTTGGTAGTTTGACAAGATCCCATGTTTGATTTCGTTTTAACGCATCAAGTTCTTCATTCATGGCATTAACCCAATTATTATCCCGTTTGGCCTCATCAAAGTTGTTTGGTTCAGAACCTTTTTCAATTTGGGTTAAGAAAGAATAGAACTTTGGTGAAACTTTATCATACCTGACAACTTCCTGTATTGGATATGGCGTGGCGTGGTAAGTCACAAAGACTTGGAACTTAGCAGGTAGTTTTGTTACACGAGTCGATCTTCGCACAGGTTAACTTCCTGCATGCATTTGAACTTCTTCATTTTCGAGCCTGTTAGAATCTGCCATAGGGCTTACACCTGATTCGGGCCTAGATGGAGTGTTCTCATTTTCATGAGTTGGGATTGGATCTAGTCCATCAGCGGTGCTAAGCCCGTCACGAGCTATAGAAAAATCACTGATGTCTTCTACCAACTCATCATTTGGGCTTATTTCAATTTGGCTCGGCCTATATTGGTGGTTCACTGGAATTGTAGCGACCTGAAAATCTTTATATGCATTTATCTCCCCCTGATTTTCTATCGTATAAAACATCTTATTTTCATTAAATCGTACATCTCTAGAGACAAAAACACGTTTCTGTTTTGGGTCATAACACCTATATCCTTTTTGTGTTGAGGAGTAACCAACAAATATACATTTTCGTGCATGTGGATCTAACTTCCCTGCATTTTGTGAATGTACATAACAAACGCAACCAAATACACGCAAGTGAGACAAATTGAATTTCCTGTCATATAGAATTTCCATTGGGCTTTGAAAATCAAGAATCCGACTAGAAAGTCGATTTATCAAATAACACCCTGTGAGAACGGCATTAGCCCAGTAGGTTTTAGGTAAATGGGTCGAAAAAAGCAAGGCACGGGTTATTTCAAGTAGGTGCCGATTTTTCCTTTCAGACACACCATTTTGTTGGGGAGTACCAACGCAAGAAGTTTGATGCATTATACCGTTGCTATGCAGGAAATTTTGAAATGCATGACTCAGGTATTCAGTACCGTTATCAGTTCTAAGAGTTTTAACTTTTCTATCAAATTGATTTTCAACCATTTTGTAAAAAATCTGAAATTTCTCACACACCTTAGTTTTAGATTTGAGCAAATATAACCAAGTTGCACGGGATTTATCATCAATAAATGTGACAAAATATTTAAAACCCTCTTTAGATTCAACAGGTGCATTTCCCCATACATCAGAATGAACAAGATCAAACACATCATTAGATTTATTAGAATGCTCATGAAAAGGTAGCTTATGAAGCTTAGCAAATTGACAAGGTTCACAGTTATTGAAATCATGAATTAACGACAATTTAAATGTTTTAAGACTTTGTCAGATGGATGGCCTAATCTCTTGTGCCAAAATTGAGAAGAGGCTGTATTTACTGTAGAAAGTGCCAACTGATCCGGCTCAAAATGTATAATCCATTGACTAGGCGACCTTCACCAATCGTCCTCCCTGAACTTCTGTCTTGAAAGACTACTTTCTGAGGAGTAAAAAGGACATTGCAACCCAGTTGATTAGTACATTTGCTGATGGATAGCAAGTTTTCCTTTAAATCTAGTACCACAGTAACACCTATATCTTTTGAAAAAATGTGAGCTGTTCCTATTCCTTTTGTAGGTATTACCAGACCATTTTCTACAGTAACATGTGGGTAATTTGTTCCGGGTTGAAACTTTGTTAACAATTCACTGGAGGTGAACATATTGTCGGTGGCTTCTGAGTCTATAATGATTTGTGAGAAAGAAGTAGAAAGTGCAAAAGCATTACCAGTATGTTGAACAACATGAGATTCTCCACTTAGGGTAGCATGAGCCGATTCACTGTCAGTGGTGCACTTCTTCATTAGGAAATCGATTTGTTTGGTGATATGCTCTAATTTATGTTGAACACCATCATTCTCAGAATTTGCCGTCAGATTTGCCTCATTAGACCGACTGCGTGAATGTTTGAGATGAGGATGCAACACCCAGCACCTATCTTTGGTGTGCCCACTTCGATTACAATGGTCACAAAAAAACCGAGCACCCTTCTTATCCTTTCCCTTGGTCCACTTGTTACTGTCACTAGTTTTAGAGCTAGAAAAATGTGCATAGTTTTCAGAAGTTTGAGAAGGAGCAGTTACCTTTTTTCCCATTACTCTCTTGCGGGTCTCCTCACTCTGGATGATGGCACACACATAGTTGAGTGATGGCAATTATGGTCGCAGCAGAATCTCTCTTCTTACTTCTTCATAATCAGAGGTGAGACTAGCCAGAAGGTAGAAAATTTGGTCCTGTTGCTCTCGCTTGATGTATTCCATCACTGTTGCAGTGATGGGTCGGTACTAACGAAGCTCTTCCCACTTCTGTTTAAAGGCTCCAAAGTGCTCCAGAAAGGACTGCTCTTGTTCTTGTTTGAGAGATGAAATACTTTGCTGTATTTCAAAAACTCTAGAGGAATTGTTAGCATTTCCATACATTTCAAAAATAGAATCCCATAATTCTTTAGAATTGTTTGCATAGGCAAAAATACCATAAAGTTTTGGTTCTATGGAATTTAGAATATGTGACATAACCCGCAGGTCATTCACTTCCCACTCAATGTCTCTAACCTTTTTCTTTGGCTTTGTTGTTGACGCATCTTGCCCCGTCTCTGTTGTTGGCGTTTCACCATCAGTCTTAGTTCTGCCAAGAATGTGCTCGAGCTTAGACTGCCCTCCAAGTGCCAGTTTGATGGCTCAGGCCCAGTTTAGGTAGTTATCACCATTCAACAGAAAATTGGCAAGGGATTTGTCAGACTTTTCTTGGTTTTCATCAACCATGGGATCAACTAGTAAAAACGCAAAAATAAGGGGTGATTATGAAAAAATAACTCTGAGTACCAGAGAGGCTAGTGAGTCAAGTACAACAAGAAATGTTTGCCGTGAAGAAAAAAAAACTGATATATCGTCAAGGAGAGGGACAACGCAAGAGCAGAATAGATGGAGTATCTAGATCACTTTCAGCATAGCCATCAACAATCAGTACAACCAATCTACTTGATACTCTGATACCATGTAGAAAAATGACACAAGACTCCCAAAAAACTCCCTCCCACCCAGATTTTATAAATTATGAATTTCTGTTTTGTATTTTTGTGACAAGCTGTAGCAATGATCTTTCTATCCTTTTATACAGGAAGGAGCAAATACAATTAAGCTAAGTGCTCAGGAAAGGAAACAAATAAAATTGCTAATGTCCTAAAGACAGAAACAATCACAAAGAAATATAGAAAACAATCACAGTAAAATATTGCTAGATACTATTCTAAAAATGCTTCTGCCAGCCTATATGGTGCGCAACACCATGGTTGCTAAATTTTATGTACAAGATTTTTATGATAACTTGCATTGTTATTTTTTGCTAAATTTCATACAAGTCAAGATAGTTGTCAAACTGATACAGAACGGATCTGAACTCATTAGAATAGCGATAACAAAAGAATTAAGGACCCAAACAATCTAAGAAACAAATGCTCTGATACCAAAATTGTATGACCTCACTGCCGGGCCAGGGATCGCAATAAGAGAGGCATCCTCGCATCCATCCTTCATCCTATCAATCTACATCACAAACAAAAAACACAAAAAAACAATACTAAATAAGCTACAAAGCTCAGCAACTAGTTTTTTAATGACATGCTTCTATTACTGTCTTAATTAAACAACCATTAAAACTGACTGGATTAATCAATTCACATCAAATTATGAATACATATATTTAATAGACGATAGCACATGGGTCTAAGTTATCCATTAAAAACAAGTCACACTATATCCATATCATTTCATTTCTCAAATTCTCACAAAACACAATCATATCATTTCACAAATCAAATTTGATCCTCAGACCCATTATCCCATTAAATATGCAGCATAAATCAATACCCAATTCAAATATCCGATTTAACCATAAAAATTGAAAATATAGATTATAGAGAAGACCAGTTACTTGATAGAGAATAATCCAGAAATCCAAATCAAACTGTAACAACTGCTCAAAATCAATACGACGTAGTCAGAATTCTAATCAAACAAGACTCAATATCATATATGTTTTGTTTTTCTCTATTTCTTTCTCTCTTTTTTCTCATATTTCTAGTTTTACTTTGTCATCCTAATCCAGATTAGATTTAGAAAATTGATCCTTTAAAGTGTCTTTCAAACGGTGGTATAAAAATATGGCAACACAAGCTTAAGCCGCGTGACCTTGGTGGTAATTAAAAGGGTTTAAGGAATGATGAATGTGCGCCACGCAAAATGAATCAAACTTTGGGATTTAGGCAAGGGAGCCACGTGGCTTAGAATGACATACATCCTCCTTTTTTTTAAGTTTAAATTTACACGTTTTCTAAATAAATTCTTAAATTTTCATAATTATAAATAATTGTACAAAAGAAGTTCATAAAAAATTATAAATTTATGGAATGTTACATGTATTGGATTTAGA